>JAWNKX010000806.1:0-210000 GCA_035041755.1 Cacoxenus indagator
TCAGATGTAGATATAAACATATGTCAAGGCAGACCGCAAGTAGTCATGGAATTAACAAAAGTTCTTTTTTAGTACAAATCACTTTTTTACATATTATTTTCTGTGATTTCTCTACTTTATGTGGTCACTGAAGTCTCTTTGACTATGTTACAAACGTACGTATATGCACGATCTCCTGTACATAATGAAATCGTTTCAAATGATGGCAGGACTTGAAATGCACTAAAATACATTGCAAGCGAAATTTTAATACAACAAACAAAATGCAACAAATTAAGAATGCCAGCGCCAGAAATTAAGGTGCCAGCGCCACTACAAATTTTAAATGTGATCAACAGTGGACAGTTCAGAGCGTACGCCGTTGTCTGCCATTTTTCGTATGTTACATAAAGTTTTTATTCTATTAAATATGTGACAAATAAAAGTATTGTTATTGAATAGACTTCAACAAATCTATATAGATAAAAAAAGGGCATCTTTGTACCTTTGTACAATCTTTGTTCCTATGCTTGAGTAACACGCTTGACTAAGTTAACCGATTTTATGAAATTTGGAATATACATGCTTCCAAGATCGACTTTTTTGTAAGTTTCATTGAAATACGTTAACTAGATCCATCAAATCTTAGTATACAAAGGAAGCGAAACCACATACATTCCAATTTAAAAACGAAATGCGCTGATAAGTAAATTTTCGTGAATTTCGAATTTTTGTCTCTCTAGCTGCTTGGAGAAATTAACACCTCATCGGTTGAATTAGAAAAATGAGACTTATGTTAAAAGACGAAGGAGAACTCCATTTCACAGCAGGTCTTATATTAGAAAAAATATTATTTTTTACTATATTTACAGCGAAGTAAATTTGAATTAGATTACCGTTTTTTGAGCACTGTCTGTGTGAAAAAATAAATGTTTCACTTTATTTCTTCCGCTCGTATCGAAATTCGTACACTGGCGGAGCGTTCATGGTGCCTTTCGAGACCCTTTTGGGCTTCAGTAGTCGAGGCTGCTTCAGCGCGCGCTTCATTTCCAACTTTTGTACCACAACATTAAGCTCCTTCTTACGCTCCGTGCGTTTAAATAACTCCTGAAATGACTGTTGTTTCAAAGCGTGTGCCCTTTTGATGTCCTGCAACAGATTGGAAAATTAAATTTCTTTACACTTAGCTGCGGCACCAAACCGTTACTTACATCTTCACTCAGATCCGGCGGCAGTTTAAGTGTGTCCAGCTGATTAAGATGCAGTCGATTTGTTTTGCGCTTCAATAATAACGGGTGTGTATCGAGACGTTCGGCCAGCGCAACTTCGTCTAACTTCAGGGGCTTACCAGAGTCATCGAAAAGTATGTGCTGGTTGGGCACGGTGTCTGCGTCCCAGTTTCTTTGTCTCAATAGTACGCTTCATGGCAACGTACTTCAGATCCTGTGTGTCTAACAACGCCAGTTGCACCTTGCTGTGCTCGTCCTTCTCTTCTTTGGGCAACTCATGGTGTTCACCTTCCTTGAGTCTTGAGTTTATCATGTGGTGATAAAACTCGTCAGGGTTCTTGTCCATCGCACGGCGGTGCAGTAATTTTAGCGTCTTCTCCTTCTGTTGGGCATCGCGTGCGCGTGCTTTGTAATCTTTTTTTTCTCTAGCAGCCCGAGATGCTTACGTGCTTCCGGCTGATGCCGTTCGCGATGCACCTTCTGGTTGCTTTTCGATGCTTTCTTCCACGATGACATATTGATTTAAAGTGCGTCAGTCTGAATTAAAAGTATTATAAGTCGGCGTAGGGCCAGACAAAAAAATATGAAAAAAATATCTAAAATGTGATAGCCGGCTGTTCCTCAGTAGAGATACCAGGAGGCCGATAACCTGTATATCAATGTTGCATTTCGCTACATTATTGCAAGTGTACTTTTAAATGATATCGATTATTATCTTTGTAACAAATTTATATATTACTTTTTCTAACGAAAAATATCGATTATTTTTCGTGCTACTAATTTATATATTATTTTCTTAACGTAAAGATATTTAAAGAATGAAAGAAAAGTGAACAACTTTTTAATGTTATTGCTAATTTCTAATATTAAATGACATGTTTATCGACATCGGTGGCGGCCGATATACGTTGAATGAATGTATCGATAAAATGCTCATTCGCATCGCTAACTTGAATTAAAGAGCCCGCCACTAATTCAGTCTATTGCACTTGTGTTTTGAACTTGTCTGTTCAGTAATTTAGTTCGGGAATTCCTTCGACAAAATGGTTAAAAAGAAGATTGATAACCGCATACGTGTTATGATTGAAAATGAAGTAAAATTGGGTCACCGTACGATGTTTATTATTATTGGCGACAAGGCGCGCCTCAGGTGAGCTCCCTGTACAGGAATTTAGTGTCGTCACTTTAACGAATAACTCCAAACACACTTTTAGGTGCCCATTTTGTATAATATTTTAACAAAGTCCACAGTAAAAGCACGTCCAACAGTTCTGTGGTGCTATAAAAACAAGGATGAAGCCATATCAAATCATGGCAAGAAACGTGCCAAGAAAATCGCTGCCGGAAAAATTTATGTGAATGAAGCGGATGTTTTCGATTCATTTCGGGTGGCGACCACCATACATGGCCGCTACTATTCGGAAACGCATGCCGTGCTCGGACGTACTTACGGCGTCTGCGTGCTGCAAGACTTTGAGGCACTGACGCCTAATTTGCTCGCACGCACAGTGGAAACAGTCAAAGGTGGCGGCCTTATTATACTCCTTCTGAAGACACTGCAATCGCTAAAGCGACTCTACACAATGAGCATGGCCGTGCATAAGCGCTTTCGCACGGAGGCTCATCAAACAGTGACATGCCGTTTTAACGAGCGCCTCATACTATCGCTGGCTGATTGCAAGCGTTGTCTAGTAGTGAACGACAACCTGACAGTGCTGCCACTCAGCTCGAAGACAATCATCGTGGATCCTGTCAATGTAAGTCTCGACTTCAAGCATTATTTTTTTATTTCTTGTGACATTGTTAATTTGCAGCCGTCCGCCGTTGGTAAATCCGTAAACGATGAATATTTGGCTGATCTTAAAGAGAGTCTGCACGATACTCCACCGGCAGGACCGTTGGTCAGTCCTTGCAAAACCTACGATCAGGCGGGGGCAGTGGCCCAATTCATCGAGGCGTTAGCTGAAAAACAACTTAAGTGAGTCTCCTGTCATGTATTGCTCTGTACGCTTAATTCCGTTTTATGTGAAAATGCATAAATCTACAAAGTTACAATATTATCAAGTTACCATTTAAACAAAACAAAAAAATTGTTTATATATAGTATATAAGTAATGACTTTATCAAGCAGTTTTGTTCCCTGCATTGCGCTTCTCGCGCAGCATCTGGTACGACACGCCGGGTTCTTTATGCGAGCTTCTCACGAAACGTTTGATCTTGGCCTTCTTGTGTGTCACGGCAACGGTGGTTGGTAGAATATTGCGCTTTTGGAAGCTCTTGCATCGATCGGTAATCAGATTCGATTCGGGTTTGATATTACGCAAATTGCCGGAAACATATTCCGGCATATTCACATCTTGATCCGGCTCTACAAATTTACTGCGACCCAATCGCTTCGGTTCGTACTTCTTCTTTTCGGCTGCCTTCTTCCGCCGTTTCTTTAACTTATTTAGCTCCTCCTCCTCATTAAGAACTTCCATATTGATTGACTTGATTCTGATAGACAAAAATTAGGAAGACGAATTAAAACTGAACTATAAGCGATGGGAAGTTAAGCTGATTTACAATTACCTATTTAAATCAGCAGTTTGCTTCTTGAGCGCTTTCTTTGCCTCCGTCTGCTCCTGCAGTATTTTCTGTTTTAGCTCTCGATTTCGTGCCTGCTTGCTTTTCTTTTTGTTTTCTACTGGCGGGTTAACAATCGTGTGTGTCGTATTAACTTCAGCAGACTCCACACCATTCGCCACATGTTCATCTTCGACATCTCCGTTCTGCTCCGCCTCATCCAATTCGGCGCTCATCTCGGCAATGCGACGTCTATCGCGTTCTTCGGGTGTCACTTTGGAGAACATTGCCGTCGTAACTCGCTTCAAATGCTACTTTTCCTTAATAATCTTTTCCTCTTTGTCGACGACCTTTTCAATAAGATCAAGATGCTCTTCAAGGGACGGATTATAGCTCATGCCCGTATGTGGTAGTTAAAATTTCCTAAAATCAAACAAGAATGTTCAAGCAACCGTTGTTTGGATTGCTCCTTCCCACTTACTTGGCTTTTGTTGTCCTATGGCGTATCGTGTAACTTCACCACCTTTTTGCCAACATTGGCGACAATGTGCAATGCAAGTTGTTTGCTGACCCAGCCCTTATCATCTTTTAAACCTGGCATTTGATCACGAAAATCTTCGTCTTTCCAAATATCTTTGGCTGTCTTTAGTTTACTGCTTCTGTTCTCTTCGCGCATATCAAGTTGTTTGTAGGACCTGCTACGATCATCGTTTGCCTGGAAATGACGCGGTTTGATGGGATTGCGTACCTCTGCTTCGATATTCCGACCGTTTTTCTTTTGCGGAAATGTACGAGATTAGATTGTTTGTCGGCATAAGATATAAGACTAATCAACTCACCGTTTTACTATAGGATCCTGCACTTTTGAAGTGTTCTTTAGAGATTGAAGTGAACGCAAGACCTTTAATTTGGCATTTTGCTTACTATTCTGTTTCTCAGACAAGACATTCCTCTTGTCCTTCGCAAGCGATGCATCGACGACGAACAATTCTTCATCAGGCTTGTCGGCAAAGGATCTGCGAGTGAACGCGTTATATGTTGTCTTAGGTGATGTGCAGGAAACTATGGAGACTGTCTTACCATACGTTCTTCTTGACGCTGCTCTTCCAGAAACTCTTCAACATCCTGTATGTCAGTCTTTCGCCAAGCTAATTTATTTTTCTTCGAAATACGCTTCTTTTTCACTAATGACATCGTATAAAAACGCCTAATCACAGACTACCCGCAGAGTGTGCGACATCTTTATTAAAAATGTATTAAAAAATGCCAGATGTAATAACAGGAAACTTAATACTAAAGACGCTGCTATTGCAACGAAAAGAAGGAATTGCAAATTTTAGTTGTTGGTTAATGTTAATGTTAACGTATATATAATAAATTATTATTAAAGTACCTGTTAGAGTACTAGTACCGGTTGGCTTTTGATCTAGAGCTTTGCACATGCAAATCGAATGCTCTTCTGCTGCGCCTCATTGCCGTTCGAATCAAATTTTAATTATTTGTTAACTTTTGTTGAAATTGCAAAATAAAATGCAACCACTTACAGAAACGGTCACCTTGAATGTACAACGCTACTTAACAGGCGCAACAGCTGGGTTGGCAATGCAACGCTGGCCGCCATGTTTACTACAGAAATACATAAGTACTCCTAAGACGCAAGTTCTCTTGTTATCTATTATTGTTATTTATTATATAACAATCCATTCTACCACACTACCACAGACCTGGGACAATCAAGTCGATGGTTCCCGAGTTTTGCGAAGATTATGGCACATAACTCAAGCGATGACTTGTCCTATATAAACAGTTAGGTGTGCGCACTGTCCCCAGCCGCACCACGTACAGTGCCGAACTAAATTATTGGCACAGCAAGCAATTTTAATTTCAGGCTTGGTTTGGAACACCTACTTAGGTGATATTTGATAAAGAAAAACCTTTCTCAGGTAGAAGAATTAATTCCCAACCAAGCGCACATCATTTCTATTAAATACTTATTTTAATTATTTTATTAAAATTAAAATAATAAGAAAACTGCTCAATTTCATTGAACAAAATTATCATGTACTCACACTAACAACAGGGGTTATACCACTTATAATAATAATTCGCCTGGAAAGCGAAGTAAATTTACCAACACACCAAGTTCACAAACATCCAGCAAACCAAATTATGGCCACATAGAGGAAAGCCACTGTAGAGGAAACAACCCAAGAAATAAATTTTTCAATGTTGCCTCAGTCTCAAGACTCCGCATAATAATCGTTACAATAGGGAAACGACAAATCAGGTGCCTAATAGATATAGTATCCACCACTAGTATCATAAACGAAAGTGACGTGACTGACCAATTCATTAAATTACCACTAAATAACCCTTGTTACTTCAAACCGCTCAACGGAATCAATAAGATAGAATATAGCACCACTACACCATTTTCCAAAGAGTTCAATTGCCAAGGCAATTGCCCTACAATGGAAAATCACAAATTACGCCGCATTAAGACTTTTCGGCAATAATCGGCAAAAACTTTCTCGTCCCACTAAAAGCAAAGATAGATAACGAAAACAGATTCTTAGATATTTTAGGAAGAAATTATTCTTCCAAGAATTCAATTGCCCTAAGGTAATAGAAAGAATAAACGTCCTAGAACCACTGCAAGAGGAAGAAATCACTAATACATTTAGCCTCACGCATTTGAACGAAGAGGAATCCAGTAGCATCACAAACCTGTTAAATAAATACAGTGATCTTTTCTTTAAAGACGGTGATATTCTATACTATACGAGGAAGAAATTGAACGACAAATAAACGAAATGCTGACACAAAATATAATAAAAGAAAGCACCTCCCCTTACAATAGCCCACTGTGGGTCGTAGAAAAATAACTCGATAATTCTGGCACCAAAAAATACAGAATCGTAATCCAATTAATTTACGATCAACGACAAATACCCACACCCGAATCTAAATTCACTTTTGGACAAATTGGGAAAAGTACAATACTTTACCACTCTCAACCTCGCCAAAGGCTCTCATCAAATACCAGTAAGAGCCGAAGATACAACGAAAACAGCGTTCTCCACCTCAAGGGGACACTACGAACTCATTCGTATGCCGTTCGGACTAAAAAACGCACCATCAACCTTTCAAAGATTGATGAATACAGTCCTGAAGGACTATATAAACAAAATCTGTGTTGTCTACATGGACGACTCTCTTATATTCAGCAATTCCTTAAAGGAACATATGTGCAATTTGAGTAAAATTTTCGAAGCGCTCCGAAGAGCACAGTTAAAAACACAAGTCGACAAGTGTGATTTCCGGGAAAAAGATACACAATTCTTGGGGCACGTATTAACAACACAGGGAATAAAAAAAAACCCCGACAAGGTTTCAATAATTCATAACCTTAAACTACCCATAACACAAGAACAAATAAAGTCATTCCGCGGAATGACAGGTTTTTACAGGAAATTCGTCAGGGACTACGCTAAAACAGCATTCCCTATGACGAAATGTCTAAAAAAAAGACCAACTAATAAATAAGAACGATCCGAGTTTTATATCGGCTTTCGAAAAACTAAAAGAAATTATTACTAATTCACCCATCCTACGCAATCCAAATTTTTCAGCAGTCCTATCCTAAGATGGACACCCCATTGCCCTCGCATCTAGAACATTAAGTAAACACGAAATCCAGATACGCAGCTATTGAAAAAGAACTACTAGCGATTGTATGGGCAGTAAATTATTTCAGACCATATATCTATGGAAGAAAATTTGATCTCGAAAGTGATCACCAACAACTTAAGTGGCTTAATATTCAGAACTCGAAACTAACCAATATAAAAAAAATAGAACATTTCTTATTAGCAGAATACTCCGAAAACGAACAAATAAACTTTTACAAAAACACAAAACTGGCAAGAGATATAGAAACCGAGGACGAATTAAAGAAACAAATCGCTTTATTCCACATGTTCGAAAGCGGTCATTGCGGCATTGTAGCAACATATGAAATGCTAAAACAAATAATCTATATTATATATAGATTATATTATATATAGATTATATTATATATATATTATTATATATATATTATATACCTATTAAAAACAAATTCGCTAACACTAAAAGCCCGAAAACAACCAACGAAATAGTGCATATCGACACTTACGTTAACAGCAAACAATCATTCATCATCTTCATAGACAAATTCTCTAAACACGCCATATGCCTAACACTACCAGACAGAAATAATCAAAATATAATAAACCATATCCAACAGTACAGTACAACAGGCAATTAAAGGAAAACCTAAAAAAATTGTCTTCGACAACGAATTCAAGTCCGCAAAGATAAGGGAGTTCTTACAAAAGGAAGGCATAGGCTTTCATGCCACTTAACCTAACAGCCAGCCATACAGGAAATAGCGAATTTGAAAGACTAAATAATACACTAACAGAAAAAATTAGAACCCTTAATATAGAAGAAAAATTACCAATAATATCACAAATGAACAAAGCTATATTGTATTACAATAACACATATCACTCCACAATCAAATGCACCCCTCATGAAGCACAGAACAAAACAATTGACCACGAAAACATTTATGAAACGCTAACATATAATAAAAATAGAAAAATTAACAAAGCTAACCAAAATAGAGAAAATTATATAGAAAGTAGGCAAGTAGGGTTTATTACAAACTACAAAAGCTTAAGACACAAAAAACATTTATCTAACATTAAACGAAAACTAAAATACTCTGTCATTCCAGATTCCAATGCTGTTCCTCATCCTCATGGGTAAAGACCCAACCCAACTGCTAGCAACGGTAACAATAAAAACAATTGAAACCCAGCATGGATTCATACAACTTAACATTGATACTATAGAAATAAGTAACAATAGTAAAAAAATAAATAGTGCATGCAATAAACCTGCATGAATTAAAAGAAATTTTAAGCACCATAGAAACAAACTTAGAAAACCTTACAGCAGACAGACAAAAACACCCCCCCTATTCAAATAAATACATTAAGATTTAAAATTAAATCAATAACACCGCATATCCGGTGATAAAGAGGACTGGACTGATAAACGCCGTCGGTTCAGCCCAAAAATGGCTATTCGGCGTAATGGATAACGATAACGATAACGATAACGACTTACAGAATAATAACGAGAACAACCACCAACTATAACAAACCATAATCAAGCAAACAGATCGAAATAAATACACACTTCAATGAAACAATTAACTTACTCAAAAACACTACGCTAGAGGACAGAAAACAAATTCTCGAATCAACTAACACAATTAACAAATAAAACAACAACGACATAAAAATACACTCATGCATGTACCATGAACAGATCTTAAAGCTCAATTATCTACAAGACAAACTCGACCACATTGCAGACAGTATAGCCTCAGCAAAACACAATATTTTCCACCCATTATCCATTCATATTAACACCGAACGAAATAAATAAATACAACATAGACTTCTACAAATTAAAACTTAGAAAAATGGCAGCATTATATCAAAATGATTCATTAATTATAATACCAATTACAAATAATATCAACTACAAAATTGATAATCAAAAAGGAAAAGTTATTAACATAAACAACACTAATTATACTTACGAAGAAGAAAAATCACTAGTAGAATTAAAAATAAGTAAACATTGTATCTTTTATGATAATTGTAAACTAATATTTGATGATGCAACAGAAATACAGCAATAAAATAAATGAACACTGACGTAATAATAATCCAAACAAAACACACTATTGTGTGTTACTATAAAACCAAAATTGTAACAATATAGTTAGAGCAAATAAAAATAAATAATTATGTGATTATAAAAATAGCCAACTGCACAAATAAGCAAGAAGTTTTTAAAGAAATCCTTGTAATAAATGAAAAAGAGAACAGAACCACTATAATTTTACAAATAAATTATCATTTAAAGATCTAGCGATTGCACATTTGAAAAACACAGAAGAAATCAAATAACTAAAAACCAAGACTATATTTTCAAATCGGTCAGCTATAATAGTTATATATACGCACTATTACTTTGCTATTATTGGTTTTACGGCGATATCCCCTCGTTTTAATATACATCGAGAGAAACTCAAATTTTTACACACATATTCCCAATTTATGCGAAAACTGGTCGTGTTTCATGAATATTTTTTTTCTATTAGAAAGAGAAGATTGCCAGCTTTCAGCCAGTACCGTCGGTGTTGCTGCGAAATTGTGCGTTTTTAAATTATTTCCATTTAAATAATTATGTTTTTGCTCGAAAGCATATGAAACGAATTGCAATAAAATTTCACTAGTTGCCAGTGAATAAATAATTTGAAGAATCATAAAAATTTGCACAAAATATTTTTTAACAAAAAATTCATCAATTGAAAAATTTCATTTTGCCCCGTATCGTCGGTCCTCTAGACAATACAATTAGACTAGACTATGAAAATGATAACATCTACAACTACTACCTTCTTACAATGTGCTTTGTATCTCATTGCTTATGTTTTGATTATTCGATTCCTGTCACAAAGTGCAGGCAAAAATAATAGATATCTTTAAAAAATACATTTCCTAATTACGTGGGAAAGATTATGCCAAATAAGAAGTCGGTTGGCCTTGTCACCCTAGACATACAAGCGGCTTTCGACACAGTATAGCATGGATTTATAGCATTGCACAAACTGATTGCTACAAACACTTCAGTTTACTTAATTAAAATTATACAGAGCTACCTTACTAACCGAAAATTTTCTTTTTGACCTGCAAGGTGTTTAATCGAGTGTCCAGAGTATCAGTGCTAGTGTACCGCAGGCTTCGGTCTTGGGACCCATTTTGTATAATTTATATAACCATGACTTGGCTGTGCTGGTTAACTGTAACACATACGACCACCTTGCATTGCGCTGGAAACAACTTCTCTGAAATACATAATACACTTCATTCAACATTCATTGTTCTACCTTGTAGTAGATTACAAAATGTGGACAATTAAACTGAACGCTGGAAAGTCCTCTGCTAATTAATAACAGGGACATAACCTGCACCAATAATCTTAGATATCTTGGGCTACACTTAGACAGCAAATTTAGATTCAAAATTCACATTGCCAAAACCCTTGACAAAACTATTTGTATGCTCTATACTTTGATTAACCGGAGCTCACAGTTCTCACTACATAACAAATTGATTATTTTGAAATCAATATTTCTTCCAATTTTGCTATATGGAACTCTAGTTAGGGGCTTACTGTGCCCACAATACACATCAAGCGTTTGCACATTGCCCAAAATAAACTGCTTAAATTACTACTTAATCTACCACGAAAAAATCCATCTATATCAATCACTAACTTTAATAGGCGCAACGCACTTATATAACACACAATATGTCAATAAGATTGCCTATGCTGGTATTTGCCATACTAACGCTTGGGCTACTTACTCTACGCGTTACTCTACTAGTGCCAGCACTAGTTCTTAGTTAGTACAGAGTTGTAAGTTCTATGCCATTAATAATTAAGAATTTTATCTGCCAACTTTCCTTAAGGGCCAAATATACGCTGCAAACGTTTGAACAAATCGTTGTTGTTGTTGTTGTTGTAATTTGATGCTTAGCCCACATACTCAACAAAATTAAATTTGTAGTTCTCTTTGAAGCAGCAATGAGTTCGGACAGCGATGACGTACCAATATTCGAACGATCAGCAATATCGACCACTGATATAATATGCGAAGTTGTTGCTCTGTGGCTGTTGGTGGTTGTACGATGTTATATGGATATGTTAAGGATGTGCTATAGGAATTTGAAAGTGACTGGGAATGCGAACGCGAACGGGTATGGGAACGGGAACGTGAACTGTGATATGAGATATTGGTGTGGCGCATAACGCTGTGGCAGGTAGTATTAGTGCACGCATATTTCACACAAAACTGCTAACAACAACATATTTTATCAGCACAAACTATTTACGCACAAAGCAGCAACACACACACGCTTCAAACTGTTTGACTATTTGACGAAATATTGAAATTTTTCATTTGTTCAAGCGCAAAAATTAGATCCACAGACTCGTCAAACTGCTGCTTCTTCGCTTTTTTTAGGGAAGATTTGTTCAAACGTTTGCAGCGTATATTCGGCCCTTTAGCCATGTTACATTATTACATTACAAGTTATTGTGTGCTATAAAATGACTAATCACTTAAATTTCCTATACATTTTCCCCCGCTTGGTGCAACACTCTAAATTTGTGCAACTGCCTTGATGTTCTTTAATTGCGATTACCAAGTTCGTACTGTATATCTACGACACGAGTATATATATTTGTCATTTGTGCTTATCACAAATACGAGCACACAAAGCCTCTACAATTCTAATTAATAACTATGTTCAATAAGTTGTATTACTTCTTTTTTTGAGGTTTTTGCACGTTTTGTTTTATTTTTTATATTTTTTTGTTTTGTTTTTGCTTGACATTTTTTTTAAACTTATTTGAGTAACCAATATGTTTTTTTTTTAATAATATTTAAGTTCATAAAATAATGCTTTTAATTAAAAACTAAGTGAAAAAAATGTTGTTTTATGTAATTTCAAACGTTTACGCATAGAAATAAGAATACGTATAAATCGGTTAAGATAACTTAGGAGTGTGCCGGTACGGGATGTGGCCAAAACTCAAGCACGCACTCGTCCCAGCGGATATTGGAATTACATTACTGAAAAATGCCTTTCATGCGAATGCGTTTGGTTGTGTGTTTTGTGATCATTTAAAGGTTTTCATGAATTCAAGAGAGGCAAACACAAATTGTAATTCGAATTGTAATAAGAAATAATAATATTAATAATAATAACATTGATTCAGTTATCACATATGTGTGTGTGTGTGTGTGTGTGTGTGTGTGTGTCTTTGTGTATGGAACTGCTGCTTTTTTGATTAATAAATTTATTTTTTTTTTTTGTGTTTAGAAAAATAGTTTCCTTTTCTTCTTGGACTTCTCCTTTACGGCTGCCGCGTTGGCCAGTTTTAATTCAGTTTCATCGGCGTCCTGTGTGGTGGAGAAATTGGTAAAATTAATACTATTACTTTAAAAAAGAAAATTTATAAATAAATAAAAAATAAAACGAAACAAGTTAGAACGTCCTTTTACTCTTCACGCTTAAAGATTTTCATATTTAATCTTGTCTTTCTATATACTATAAACGATGACCCAGCAATTCTAGCAAAGTCGAAGGCCTTCGTAGCTGTTAATCTATTTTAATATATCAAATAATTATTATCGGATGTTTCAGCAGCTCTGCGCTGTGACTATTGACAAAAGTTCCAACTATTGATAACATAACTTCGCATATTAAGCAATTTTTAAAGCAAAATTCTTGGCAAAGAAATCGGAACTAAAAAATTACACATTCATTAATTACAATTCATTACGGGGGGCTCGGCTCGCACAATCAAATACTGTAAAAACAATCAGACTACTCTGAAGTTTACACATGTAAGGAGCCGTTACACTTAGCGGCAGTGTGGCATAGACGACGACACCAAGAAGAGTGAGAGCGAGAGAGAGAGAGAGAAGAGCAGGCGCAGCGAAAGTCGCAAAAGTGAATGGCATCGTGGTGTGGAGGGTATCGCGCGTAAACGAAGCACACACAAGCGCTGGCAGACGAAGGCGAATTACTTAAGTCGTTAAAGAGAAGCCGTCGCAGCAGCATCATCAAAATTAGCCAAATCAATTTTCCTTTTTTTTAAAACTCTTCTTAATAAGCTCTTATTATTTGTTACATACATGCGAAATTACAGCTATCATGACAGCTATACAGTTGACATTGAGCATAAAAGGCAAAGTCTGTAGCTGTTCCCACTGACTTACTGCTCTAGACGCTATCTATTGCCTAGCCATATTGTTATTGAAGCGAACGAATTTGCAGATCAAGCAGCTAAAGACGCCACTTATAATATCAGCTAGTAAATTTCTACAACGCCTTTTTTTTCGAATAGACAATCCAATCAATCTGTTACAAAACACATCCAACTGTTATAAAAACATTAACAACAACAAAACAGAATATTTGGTGATTTTTTTTAAAAGCAAACAACAACAAAATTAATGTGTCACCTAGAATAACACATGCATACTTCTATTTCACCCCGACACTAACAATTATGCCTATGACCATTGAGCACATTCGAAACCATTGCATTTCCTTGCAGAAATTCTGCGCAGCTACACCAGACTATGAAATTAGCCAATTACTTTTGCAACACTCCACAGGCAAGCTTCTAAAAGTACTAGACTTCCTTAAACATATTACATACTAACATATTACATCTCATACAAAATTATATTTAGAAAAATCAATCATTAACAGAAAAGTAACCGCTACGGGTTGCCAGTAACTTGGCTTAAAATACACTGGATAAAGTTAGATCAAGCCAAAGCCAAAGCCAAACCCAACCCCAACCCCAAAAATGCAATTAAGCGAGCCTGCACTTAACCGGTATCAATTGTAATTGTCACATAACTGACGATTATTTTTTGGCTATTCTTCTTTATTCCTTTTTTATACCATCTACAATATACATTTGAATTTATATTATAAAGGGAATTTTAAAAAACAATGTACGCATTCTCAACATCGCATTTTGTTTTATGGAGTTAATCAAACACACTCACTTAGCTAGGTCCTCAATATAATAGTTACTCGTATTTAAGCTAAGATGAGCCGCGCTAATTGTTAGGACGGCCACTATAGAAGTAATTGCACTCAAAAATGTAGCCTTTTCTAAAATCGCAAAAATCGCTGCTTTTTGAGGCAGTAATCGATTAAATCTTGTAATCGTTAGGGGATTTGGCTTTAAAATGTTCTGCTTTGTCAAGAAGTCGCAGTAGGGCTCGACGCTGTCAAAAGTTTACCTGCTGACGATTTTCTCTAACACATTCAGTCTTCAAAATTTATTCGTCCGGAAAACACGTGCTCGGCAATAAACTTTCGAATGAAAATAAGAAAAATGGAAAGAACAAAATTATAAACTCTGGTGGGGTAAGCGCTTGTTTTCGTGCAAGTGGAGCGAACCCAGTTTTCACGTGATGCGGTGGCATCATGAGTGTCGTGAGTGGCCTATATGTTTTTGTGTAAGTCGAAAAACAAACTTTAAAAAAAAAAAAATATTTTCACACCATTTCCAACGTGGGTTCCACTAATATTCTTGTGACATCCAACTTTTTAGATGTCAATATACATCCCGCCGATTGTTGTCAATGCAGGAGGTCGCTCTGACTGCTACTACTATTACCGGATGTGACTACCAGATGCGATTACCAAATTTGACTCATGATTGCGGCTCTTCTGCAGTTTGCATTTTGTGTCTGGTGCAGCTGCAGAAGCTGGGAGCTGGTGGTGCTCCCAATACCTGATATGACTGCTAAATGTGGCTGAAGATTGCTTGATTGTAGAGGTTAAATTGCTCGATTTAGTATATAGATAACATGAAAAGATGTCCTTATTGTATTGTGTCCATAACTGGTACTATATATATTGTGTTACCCGCTATACTAGTGTTCGTACATTGTTATTTCGAATAAACCAAAAACAAATATCCGTGAAGTATATACAGATATATAGTGCCGACTTTTGCCTTTACTTTTGTTTTGGACTCTAGACCGGAGGTAATCTACGAAAGATACTAATAGCCCGGCCAGCTGGCCTGTACGATTCGCCGACTATACTACAGTGTTGCTGACTTACTAACCACAAGCGGTGCTAGCTTTGAACGCCTACGTACTAATCCGCCCGCCCGACTACGCTGTCACAACACCCCTGTTTTTCTTCTATGTTTTTCGAGAATCGAATTTTTTAACCTTTGAATTGGTTGTCTGGTTGTTGTGAGGAGTAAAACTCTGGGTTTATGTTGATTTTTTTTTTAAATTCTTTTAAAGCTCCAATAACTCGCAAAACAACCAAGAAACTGCGATCTCCAAATCCAAATATACCAAATTCATTACACTTCACATACATTTTTATAGAAAATGCTTGAAATATCAGTGTATTTTAAAAAACGATGTACAGTGAAACTCCTCATAGGCGGACGGACAACCACCGTCACAGTGTTTTTGTCCAGTTAAGGGAATTGTAAGCTTATTGGAACAAAAATTTTTGTTTGCAATGGATTATTAGATTCAGCAAAATTGACAGTTTAGTTGGGTTGAAAACATTTTGTTATACTCAATTGAATGTTGAGTGTCAAAAAGAGTCACCAAGTTCTACATGTGGTGAAATGATATAAAGTCATCAATGGATAAATGCTTCAAACGCGCATTAACACCAGAATGAACAGAATGAAATGGAAGTCCAAGTGACACCAATTTGGGGGTCATCATCAGCAATACGAATGAGAATTCACATAAAATGGCACTGCAAAATTTTCTATAATTTTTGCTAATGCTTTTTAATAATTGTGTCCGTTTATGAGAAATATTTTGATGAATTTCACTGTACATAATTTCAACGCATTTCTCAACATCGCATTTTGTTTTTTATGGAGTTAATCAATTTGTACCATAAGTCGAATATTCAATTGATTATGACTCGAAAGGAAACTCAAAATATACACTTCGAAATTGCGCCTTTCTAAGTCGAAATTTTAGCATTTAAATACTTAAATGCTGTTAAGTACTTAATGCTGTTGAAAAGTCGTTAACTCGAAATTCGCAGCATTTTCCTTAAGCTTCGAGTTAACGAGATTCCACTGTAATATTATTATTATCATTGCTATCATTATGGCAATAAAGAAAACCGTTGCAATCACACCATACACAGTGTGTCACACACACACACACACCACGCACGCACACACACACACACACTCACCTTATCTGCATCTAATTTTTTGCTTTTGCTCAGCTTTTTCGCTTCCTTTTGCTGTTTCTTCTCCTTTTTCGATAATTTGACCATCGATTTGTATTTGTCGTGCGTCGATAACGATAACGATTCACGTTTGGCATTGTGCAGTTCCAAGCGTTGTTTGATGCTCTATAACATATAGAACATATAAAACAGTTCTTTCAAGTTTCCAAAACTAACTCACCAAATCCTCTTCAGCTTCGCGCAGTCGATCCATTTCGAGACAATCGATAACCTGATTACGCAACTCGACAACCTTCAAGAGACGCGCGATGAGCGCCTCTTCGCGCGATTTATCCGAATCGGTTTTGTTGCGTTCCGGCTGACCCATCAGCACGCGTATTTCATACTCAATGTCCGCCTGTTCCTGTTCCAAGCGATGTTGGCGACGTCTGTGTGGATTGATTGAATGTGATGGGATGTGAAGAAAAGAAAATACAAAAAATAAAAAAGTAGCCAACGATTTTTTTTTGTCATAATACGCGTATATGGTATTTGCAGATAATTATTCCCAGTAAACCATTTCGAGCTCGACTGAGCTCAAGCAAGCAAGGTAGCCTTTTAGTAGAGTCTTTTGCGCCGTGCACAGAAATGCGTCTCATACCTCAACGAATTCATTTTACTCGTATTATTTATATTCGGATTATTTGATATGATTAATTCGAGATACTTTTGCTTGGATTAAGGCAAGCGCGGCGAGAGCGCAACGAGTCACTTTTCAAGAGCACTTCGAAAATAGTGTACTGGGTATATGGATATATGGGTATGGCATATGGTAATAAGTACAACTAAGCAGCCACTCGTACTTACAGATACATGAGTTCTGCTTGACGACGGAACAACTCGTTCTTTTCGTTGACCAATTCGAATAATTGCAATATGAGATCCTCGACCTCTTTCGTGTTCTGGACCGGTTCGTTGATCTGAGCAGCGTCATTGTCATCGCCATCGCCATGGCCATCGCTATTGGATTTCGCTGTCGTTGTTGTGCCAGTGACAGTGACAGTGCCTTGTGGAAACGGTGCTGCGTTTGCTGCTTGACCCTCACAACGATCGCGTATCATTTTTTCGAGTATGACACCTTGCTTCTCCAGTCCCTGCTGCTGTACCTCGATGATCTCTAATTCATGGCGTATCTCCTGCAGCGGCAGCATTTGCAGCACTTTGCGCGGTGGTATCGGCAGCGCCGGTGCTGGTCCTTTGCGTCGCTTCCATTTGCCGTGATGCGATTTATTGTAGTACGAGGATGCTGCATCCCCAGCATCGCCAGCGTCGAAGTGCGTTGGCGAAATGGAAATCTGCGATTGGCGATTGCGATTTTGGGCTTCCTTGTTGTCCTTTAGCTTCTCCAGTTGGCGATTGTGCGCACATTGCGCTGATTCGGTGACAGTGCCGTTGCTATCGACGCCGAACTCTTCGAGCAGCGGATTAACATCGTGTGTCGGCGTCTCCAGATTCAGTGGCATCAATATACGTCTGTAGACAACATTCGTTTCCTCCTCCTGCGACGCCAACGAGTTGCGCAGTTGACGCTTCTTGTGTTGTTTGTGATCATCGCTGCGTTCGTCTGTCGCACGCCCATTAACGTTACCCTCCTCATCGGCAACACCAGCTTGCCCACTGTCATCGTCGTCATCGTCGTCATCAGCGTCGCTCAGTAGTCTAACGTCGAGCGGTATCATGCGCCGCTCGTTGCGTCCAATCGGCGCCGTATCCGTGCCGGCGCCCGTACGTTTACCCTCCAACAAAGCTTTCTCTTCGTCGGATAACTTCGAGTCCAATTCACTCTGCAGAGGGTAACTATACAAGTTTTTTGAATCGGTCCTTGTCAACGATTCGTTATTGTGATGTTGGCCGCGATTTTGAATGTGTTGATTCTCGTGATCCTGATGCTGATCGTGATGCTCATCCCGAACCTGTTCCACTAGATAAGACGCATCGAGTCGCGCTGGTTTCGGTGGCGCCGGCGCTGGACGCTTCTTGCGACTCGATTTCGGTGAGCCCATGCGACTCGACGATGGTGTATTGGCTATGGACGTGTTGTTGCTACTATTGTAATCGGAGGCGGTCGGGAAGAGCTCCTTTAGGGCGACTGGCGGCGGTGCCGGTGCACGACGCGATTTGCGCGAACGCACCGTACCACCGGCAGACGAGGCTAACGAGTTATTCGAACCGCGTACTTCTCCATCACGCTGCATTGATGTCGATGTCGACGTCGATGACGATGTTATTGCTGCTGCTGCTGCTGCTGCCGTTATCGTCAACGATTTTGCTGTTGATGACGATGGCGATGGCGTTGTCGGCGCCAGTGAAGTTGCCGTTATGTTAAGCGAGATTGTGCTATCGTAGAGCTGCTGATTGGAGTACACGCCATTGCGTTGGTTCATGCGTGGCGTCGGTTCCGGTGTGGGCGTCTGCGATTGTGTTCTACGTTTATGTTTGGGCGGTATATATTTGTATTTTAGCATGTTTCAGTAAATACTTCAGCTGCCCCCCTAAACAACAACAACAAAGCCAAAATGTTTGCAAATCAAATGATGTGAGAACTCGGCATAAACAACAACAACAACAACAACAATTGAAATTGTGCAAGCGGCCTGCGTCGTCATCGTCGTCATCATCGTCATATCAAAAAACACACATCCAAGTACAACTGTCTGTCTGCCTGCCTGCCTGCCTGTCTATTTGTCTATCTCTGTTTTATTAATGCCCGCTCATTTTTATTATGCATTCAATACAATTAGCTCGGGTCGTTGACCAAATGACCTGACGCCGGTGTCGAACGGCAATTTCGGCCGGCTGCTATTCAATTGATTTGGTTTGATCGAGCACTGGTCACGTTTGACGCCGCCGCAACGGTACTAAATGGCGTCATGTATGGCTAATAAACAAATTGACAATTGATCGAATGAAAAAAAAATAAAATAAAATTACACTTTGTTTTGTCATTAAAGCAAGCAGTCAATGGCGGTCAATGGTGGCGGCGAAAGCAAAACCCTCATCATCCACGCGACTAGCGAGTGTGAGTGGCAGCCGCTTTACCTGGGCATTTATTCAAAACGGAAGTGCAACGATTTCCGCCGATTTTCGTAGTGAGCATGAGAATGTCTGCTTGGGTATTTTACGCTTTAACTCACTCGCACAACTACAAGTAAAAGTAAGCAGTTGGTGGCCTCATGCTCTGGTCATAAGTGTGCAGTTGTATTGACGCGCATATTCGATTTTGTCTCACACTTCAATTGAAGTGGGAATCTAGAATCTATCGCTATCTAAGCACAAACTAGTCTAGCCTAGTTTGCTGCTCACTACCCGTGGCAAACAGATTTTTGGTTAAGAAATGTGTGCGGCAACAACTCTCACTTGTGGCATAATAGATAGATAGATAGAAATTCATCTAAAATTATCAATCCAATCAATGTATTGTGTAAAATAAGTTCCCGGACTTTATCACTACTAAATCCCAGTGCTTGTATTGAAAAAATTTGTTGTGTGTATCATAAGTTGGTAACACATTGCATTCAGTTGTTACGCTAAATTTGATCGGCCGGTTGCAGTTTGCGTCCGTCAATCTCGAGCGTGCTCTGCGATTTTGGCATTGGAAAGGCTTGTGGAGCAAAGAATTCGCCTTAAATTTTGCGTTTCTAACAGAATTTCTTGTGCCGTGAAATATGTTTGAAATGTTACAGATAGTCTATACAGATAGTTAGTCGTGTCTATCGCAAACGTAAGCATACGAATGGTTAAAGGCATTTAAAGAGGTCTATGAAGAATAGCCAGAAAGATTAAAAAAATGGTCATCGATAATCGTCGCCTGAATATTTGAGAGATGACGACGCATGAAGTGAAATATTCTCACATATCTGTGCATAACATTTGAAGTGTTGAAGTGTTGGTCATGAGAGGCTTCACTGCACGACCTGTGCCGAAGCAGCTGAATTTGCTGCCTGAAAGAGCAACGAAAACTCGTGAATTTTTGGCCAAGAACTCAACAAATGTGTTCGAACAAGCACAGTATTCACGCTAAATTCGTTAGCGTTTAAAAAGTATTTTGAAGAGTGAGCGAAAGCGAATTTGAATTTGATATACAAAATTCCGTGTACTTATTTTACACAACGTATATATTCACCTTGCTATTTCTTTATCCTTCTTATCCTTCTTCTTAACTCATTTCTTATACTGGCAAATGTATATGTATGTATGTGTTTTAGTTCTCATGATTTGTAACTCATATAATGATCAGTTTTCATTCAATTTATATTCGATGCTCTGCGAACATTTCGAGAACTCAAATTTCAATTTATATTGTTGTCTATTTCAGTTGAATGACATTTTCCGGGTACTTATTTTACATAATGTATTTACGTCGAACTTTTTTAATTTTGACCTCAGTAAGTTGTTATAAAATCTAACAAAAACAAAAAAAAACATAATATTAAACCTTACATGAACCATATTTTAACGAAACCCTCCCCCCCCCCCCAAACTTTATACCTGCTTCAAAATCATTCGACTAGAGCGAATGTACTAGGGTCTTACCAAAAGTAGTGGACCGAACATGGATATATACGCTTTTTAGCTAATTTTTCTTCTCCAGCGTTGAGAAGCTTAAGTTGGAAAATTGATAATCATATGATTTGTAGTTAGCCGACAATCTCAGAGCATTTTTAGAAATGGAAATGAATTGGTCAGCGCTACGTGATAAAACATTTACATTTAAAAGATCTAAGTCCAACGGATATTAAAGCGGATTTATATTCCACACATACGAGATTCTGCTCCTTCGTTTTCGACCATAAAATATTAGGTGGTCCAATGCAAACGTGAGCATCGCAGCGCTCATTCATGCGAAGTGGCTGCGAAGAACGGAAATGGTGAGAAAGGTTCATCAAATTGCAATAATAAAGTTGACGCAGATAGCATCGATTTTGGGCATTTGAAAAAGTGCAGCACATCGTGTATTGGCTTACGATTGCATTTCGATGTGAACAAAAACTGCGCTGTGGGGTTGTTACGAGAGGATGGCAAAATTCAATGAATTAAAGTTCAAATTGCTTCCTCATACAGCCATCCTATACGCCTGTGCATAAACCTGAAGAAATTGCTTGGTTGGCAGAGATTTGTTATCAATGATAAGCTGCAATGTGCTGTATAAAAGACACTGTATCGAGACCATTGAGTAACGCTGGAAAAAGTGTATAGGAAATGGTAAAAGGGGACTATGTTGAAAAATAAAAAGTAATTTTACCAAAATTTATTTGTTTTCTATGTTAGGCCGATTACTTCTGGAAACATAAACCTTTGTAAAAAATTGTCAAGTAATATTCCAGATCCCAGGTAATATGCATGAAATCAACAAATCAACAAGAGAGATCACAGAGTAAATTATTCTTTTTATCCGTGTACGTTTGTTGGCTACAAAGCTTGTTCTTTAAAGAGATATTTGTTTTCGTTGAAAAATAATTTTAAAAAAAATATTTAAAAAAAATATAAAAAAAATAAAAAACTATCCTTATGTATTCTATGAGCCATTAAGTCAGCTTCTTTCTGTACACTCCTGTTTTTAAGGTCAATTACCAAAACGTTCAACTGTGTTTGCACTTCAAGCGTTGTCAGTTATAATATTACACTTGTTTATGGCATAATTATATGGAACTATAACGAGACATGCCAGGCGTTATTTTACTTTAAGGTAACTATGTCACTGCCAACGCCGTGACAATATATTATTATACAACAACAACAACAACAAATGACAGACGGACAATAAAAAAACGTTGGAAAGCCAACTTGCATGGAAGCGTATTAAATGTAAAACTAGTCAACTAGCGAGATGATTATGACTACGACGACGACGATGACCAGAACAACAACAATAATAATCACTTTGAATTATGCTACTTAAAGCGTTTACACTTTGCCCCGTACAACTCTTCACACAACCGATATGCGTGCGTTATTAAATTTCTTGTACTTTATAAAAACAAATTATAATAAATACAAAGAGCTTAAAGCAACGAGCCGAACCGAGCCACACTTTGAAGTTGGTTCCGACGCGTACGCTGTCAGCGTTAAGAACGACTGAGCTGCTTAGCTGAGTGCTAAGGCGAAATAAGTGTACACCGGACGAACAAATGAATGAATGAGTGAAAAGACAGTTAGACAGACAGACAAATGCCTGGACATAAATGGTTGGCGTTTACTTGTATTTAATAAAGAAAAGAAACACAGCGCAATAAAACTGAAATAAACTAAACTCAACTCAACTCAACTCGTCTCGACTCGCGCCAACTAAAGCCATAAAGCAAAGAAAGAAAAAAAAAAAAACAAAAAACAGCTGTGCATTGCAATTACTCATTACAGATTTGATTTGAGTTAAGTTAAGCGTTGTTGGCCGTCAAAGTAAAGCGCCACCTTAAATGGCATGCGTGTGTGGGTCGTGATTAAACCGTGGCCTAACAGTATGCAATCATTTTTTGCTTTGTTGTTTACCAAGAGCGAGAGCAGCCGCATTTAGTGCTACGTATATTATTTTCTGTTGCATACTTACAGAGTCGTTCGTGGTGTTGGCATCGGTCCACGCTTACCCAGCGATGAGGTTAAACTCGAGCGACGCTGGAACGGTATCTCAGTGCGTTGTGGTGTTGTTGCCTCAGCCTCGGCACACTCGCCGAATGGATTGCGCACGATGCGTGGTGGCGGCGGACGCGGCGGTGGCACTTTGCTTGCCGAATTCAGTGTCGAATTGCTTGGCTTCGGCTTCTTCTCCAATTCGACTTCGTCATCGGAGCTGTCAAATGGATTGAGGCTCGACTGATCCATGCATTGATTTTTGCTCTTGGGCGTTGAGGTTGATACGCCTGCCGCGGCTGAGGGAATGTTAAGTAACTGTTTTCTTTGCTGGTCATTCGATTGTACAACATCCTCGTCATCTTCATCCGAATTGAAGGGATTTAAGGATTGTGGGTAATCTGTTGCTTCCGCTGCTGCTTCGGTTGTCAATAGCTCGACGGCCGCTTCTGAAGCCGGCGGTGAGTCTCGGCTCGGTTCTATAATTGTTTCTACTTTTAATAAGATTTGTGCTTCTGGTTTTGCTGCAGTTCGTTCTTCGACGGCATCCTCATACTCTGCTTCCACATTCACTTTCAACTGCTCAGGCGTTCCTACCGGCATTTCCGGTCTTGGCATTGTTTGTTCCATTAAATCTCCAACGTTTTTTTCTAACTTATCCTTAACTATATCATTGTCTTTTGTTTCCATTACTGAAGGCACTTCGTGATTGACTTTCTTTACATCTTCCTGCTCTGTTATTGTTAACGGGCCTGCTGCTGCTGCTGGCAGCTCGGACTTCTCACTCTCATCTGTGACGTCTGAATCGTCTTGAGGTCCAGTTTTGTTGGCACTGGCGGCAGGCTCGTCTTGTGGTGACTGCTTCTCGCTTGCTTCGCTTTGAATTTCTACCGTGACTTTCACTTTCGCCTGCTCTGCTTCCTTCTCAATGACACGCAACTGGGCACTAACCACATGCAGTTGTTCGGTTATTTCAGGACTCTCGTCGATTGGCAAAGCAGCTGTTGTTGGTTTTGTGGGCTCAGCTTCGACTGGTTCGACTATTGATTGCTGCCCATTGGCTAATACAGTTGGTGACTCTCTCAAATCTACTTCCAGCTTCTCTGTCACAGTCTCACGCTGCGACTCTAATGGTGTTACTGTTGGCGTTGTTGCTTTCTGCTGATTCGAATCCAGTTGCGCTTCCTCTGCATTCAGCAAACATACCTCTGCCTTTGTTGTAAATCGTGGACTGGGCATTGGTGGCACCTTTGTTATTGCCATGGTTTCGTCTGGTGGCTCTGACTTTGGCAAGGCCGGCGGCGGTGCATCCACACTTAGGCTATCCATACTCGGCTCCTCGTCCTCGTCCACCTCTTTATACTCATCCGCTTCGCTTGTGCTCTGTGTATCCGTATGCGAGACATCATCCTGTACAACGCCCTCATCCTCGGGTGATTTCAAATCACCACCATCGACGGTGTCCTGTAAAAACGTGGTCAACGCAGCACTCGCTTTGTACAGCGTTGTCACACTCGGTTGTGACTCAGTTGTTGGCTGTCCCTGCTCCTGTTGCAATGCCGCTAGCACACCCATACGCTGTCGTTTCTCTTCATCGCTGACGCTCTTCTCTAGCACTCTGTGGCTACCACCACCAAAATTAGATGCTACACTTGTTGCTTGGGCGTTTTGCTCAAAGAATGCCAAACGATCCGACAAAGAATTTCGTACACTTTTTACACCCGAAGACTTCGGAGTGGTAGCACCTGCACCACTACCACCACCAGCACCGGTAACTTCTCTATAGCTCACTTTGGTGTCGAGTTGTTCCTCCTCGTCGGGGCATGTCTCGCAGCAGTATTCATTGTTCACCTCGGTCTCGTAGAAGCTGCCCAGCGTCAATTGTGAGCTACAACGTGCGCACTTCAGGCACGTGCGATGGAATACATTCTTGCCGACCAGCAAACGCTCAGCGAGGAACACGGGCAGCTGGCATTTCTGGCAAGGATCGCGCCGTGGCACGCCGACAACGTGCGCCATCTGTAAGTGCGGAAACAAGACCATGACAATATTTTTAGTAGCTGTTCTAGAATGCAATGGAATTAGTTGGATTATATGTTAAACGTTGTTTTAAATGGGGCGGACCGTCGTCCTGATTCTGAAGTTGTTAAGTCCTTCGACATCCAGCGATTCCCATGTACTCGTAACGAACCAACGCGAATGTAACGCAAGAAAACGAAACGGAAAATTTTCTCAAAGCTAACAGAGAACCGCTAATTAAAACCACAGCCTTGAAGAAGATATTATACTGAAGTACGCTTTTATAAAGTTAAACGCTCTCTTTTAAGTCGTAACGTTCTTAATCTTAAGTTCCTCACTAAGCAGGGAAAGTTTGAAATTCTTCAACTCAACTTCAACTTTGATCGGGAAACATCTCGAATTGTTACAGGTTTATTATTATTATTTTTTTTTTTGCTTGTATTTGCTAGTCGAGTAATACATATGCATGTATATACTATATGAGTATATGTATGTATGCTGGTGTGTGTGTGTGTGTGTGTTTGTGTTGGTGTCTACAGAAGCGCCATCAAAAGCAATTTTAATGTACGAGCAATGAGTGCGTGGTAAGCCAAATCAAATCAAATCAAATAAGGCAAAAAAAGCAAGGCAAGGCAAGGCAAGCCAGCTTAAAGTGTCAGCAATTACGGAGCGAGCGCGAGCGCGAGAGCGAACTTAAAGTGTATATTCTGTGAGCGGCACAGCTTTTGTTGTTGTACTCGTACCTCTGATTTCATCCTAACTTTGTTTTTTTAGTTTATTAATTGTTTTCATTTTATAGGTTTTTGTTTTGGTTAGTAGCTCGACTTTACTCATAGCTCGGTAAATTTCTTCAACTACGGTTAGTAGGTTTTATTTGTTCTAGATTAAGCTGGCCATAAACAACGAACATGATCGTCTGATTCACTCCAGCAAATCAACAAAATTTTAAATTGCAATTTTACATGAACATTGGCTTGTTAACAGCGCCATACACGACGAACATGAACATGCCCTCAAACACGATCGAATCATGCGAGCATGTTCGTCGTGTATGGCCAGCTTTAGCAGCGTTATTTCTTACCTGCTTTCAAGCTGTGAGAAAAGGTTATTGGTAGTTTGTTTTCGTTTGATCTTTCGCTTCTTTTTTTTTTGCAGTAAATTGAATTCTTTTGAAGTCCTTCCTAGTTGTTTAATTGTTCTTGTGGCTGTCTCTCTGTCTTTTTCTTTTTCTCTCTTAAGCTTAGTTTCAGTTTTGTTTTATTTTGTTGTATTTTTCAATGAGTTCTAGAGTTGAGTTCGTTTGGCTCTGCGTGCGTGTTTGAGTGTGTGTAGTCTATGTTGTGGGCGTGTGTAAAGTCGGGGCGCGCGTATTATTTTTTTTTTCTTAGAGATTTTTGGTTTCGACTGACACGATATTTTATCTTATTTTTTATAATCATATCCTATTTCTTTTCTTTTTTTTTGTAAATAATAATAATGGAAAAAAAACGTTTTCATTTTAAATGTAAGCATTAAATCATATAAAAAACACTAAAACGTAAACATTTATATAATGCGCGCATGTGTGTGTGTGTATATATATATATAATAAGAAACAATCAATGAAAACAGATACAATTAATCAATGGATCAATTGCTTATGCACTTTTTCTCTTGTCATTTTTAATATTTTTATTTTCAATTATATTTCAAGTTTTTCACGCCTTCCTTGACAATTATCCGTCTTCGGTTCAACACAATTCAGTTCGATTCATTTCGTTTCGTTTGTTCGTGGCTTGTTTCTTTGTTCTTTGTTAAATTGAGATTTTTATTGTTTATTTTATTTTATTTTATTTATTTTTTGGTTTATAATTGGTCTCTTTTGTTTTTATTCTTGTTCTGTTCTAATTATGCTTATGTTTATCTGTTAGCTGATTGTTATTTTTTGTATTTCTTTGTTCTGTTTTGTTGTTCTTTTTTCTTTCAGTTTTTAACGTTTAACAAAATATCTCTGGTTTGTACTGTCCCATTATGTCCAGACTTTTATCATCCTGTTGCGCGCGAAAGAGTAAGAAAGAAAGTGAAAGAGAGAGTAAGAGCTTGAACAAATTATGAGATCATATTAAAATAAAATGTGGGATAAACACAACAAAACCGAAAGAATAAAATAAGTATGTAAAATAAATTTAAGAAATAAATAAAATTAAAAAGTAAAAAAATAAAAATAATTTAATTATATAAAAATAAAAATTATATAAAAATAAAATTTAAAAAAATATAAAAATTAAATTAAAAAAAATATAAAAATAAAATTAAAAAAAATTTAAAATAAATACAAATAAATTTGAAAAATAAAATAGATTAAATAAAAATAAATTAAAATTTTTTAATAAAAAAAAATGTATTAAATGAAAAAATTAATTATTTTAATTAATTATTTAAAAAATTAGAAAATAAAATTAAAAAATAAATTAATTTAAATAACTAATGTCAAAACAAAATAATTAAATAAACAAAATATATAAAAAACAATAATGAAAAAAGAAAATTAGACTACAAATGAGCAACCAACCACCAAGAAATAAAACTAAATCGTACAATTACATACAGTAAAAGAAATAATCACAATTTCTACGTGACTGCACAAGTTTCGTTTTAGTATATTTTTGGTTAGTATTTTCTTTATTTTAGTCAATAGGTTAGCGAGTGTGTGTGTGTAACGTGTTAATCGCCATATTTATTGTACACATATTTATTATATACAATTGCTCTAAATATATTAAACTATTAATTACTGGCTTTCAGGTTATTGAACACCTTTAGCAGATTAAGCATATAATAAAGAATCAGTATTTAATTAAGCTTCGTTCAGAATCAACGACCTGATACTAAGGAGCCGCCATTTACGATGAGGGTGCTTGGCCCAGCTGGGATGTAGCTATGTGAAACAGTCAGTAAAATCGTGTGATCTAATTTAAATGAATTTGTTAATTTTTTTTTTTTTTTTTTTTTTTTGTACAACTTTACAACTTTCTACGACAAACACTGGACAACAACAACAACATCAATAATAACAAATATTTCTTTCTAAGCAAATTGCCAAGTTTTGTAACGATGGTAAGCCCGAGAAGCTCGCAATGCAATGAGGCAGTGGCTGTGGCAAGGGTGACAAACGGACTCATAGAAGTTTGTGTGTATCGGAGATATTTTGGTTGTGCGCCAGAACGGGTTTCTTTTATTTAATTTAGACCAAAAAAAGCGAGTTAGCGGAAGCCACGTCTAGTAGACAGTAACACTTGCATGGTTTGAATGTAACAGATACATGGACAATTGGACAGACATATTAACTGCTACGAGAATTAAAGTGTAATTTGACGGTAATAATAATGATGACGATGCTGATAATTAGGTTCAATAGAATTTGATGTGGGAAGAGCTGGTGGGGCCCGTGTTGTATATGAAAGAAAAATGGAATAAAAACCATAACACGGCTTCACAAAACCGTTAGCACACAAGAGGCACACACAGAAACCTCACTATTCTCCTATTGTACTGTGCTCACAACATCAGAGGCTATGTTTGCTATTCTTGCTGTAACGCGTTTATCTTTAACACCTTTGCTAACCTAAATCACTGGCCAGATTTCGAGAGCACATCTAGCAAAGAATATCTTTCAATCGGGGTTTTTTATCGTTTGGCGTTTAATTATATAGAAAAAAGACGTCAAGCCTATTAGCACCGTTGTTTTTGTAACTCTTGTGATATGTAACGATGACAATGCAAAAAAAAAAAATAAACATTTGGGTGCGTATGTCTAAATGGGCGCTTGCTCACAATAACAGGCGAAAGTGGTGAAAATCATCGGCTTCGGTAGTGATTTTTTTTTTTTTTTTTAATAAACAAAAACAGCAAAAGTACTCCCACCCGAAAACACACCAATCAGTTAATTAATTGAAGACTGAAAGAGCATGCATGTGAGACTGACTGACTGACTAGTTGGTAATAACTACCGCTGAGATTAATTAGAGCTAAACTTAAGAGCGTGTCATGGCGTCAGCGCTGCGGGAGACAATCAAGCGTTAAATAACGGAAAACAAAAAACAAACGATCGCAACAACAACAAAAAAACGATACCGGTAAATACGAGTATTGGGGGGACTGTGACAAGCGAACATTTTTTAGAGCGTTGCGAAAAAATGTAAGCAAATCAAATAAAAATAAAGAAAATCATCTTTGCTCTCCTTTTACCTTTTTTTGTTTTCCTAACATTCGCTTCTCTCCTCTTTTCTATAATTTTCACCATTTGCTACATGCATACGTCGACTTTGGAGCACGCGATTTTTTGTTTTGCTTTCTTTACCTACACGCTAAACGTTGACGTAGATATTGGCGCCGTCATTTTTAAGTTGTGGGTGAATGTTGGGTTGGTGAGAGGTTGGTGTCTCACCTATGCAAGTAACAACAGCACAACACTCAAAACAAACGCAACGAAAATCCGCCACCACTATGGGTGAGGCATGCTTTGGCAATGCCTGGTTTTATGTGTGTTGATATTTGTGTGTGTGCATGAGTCATAAGCGTTATTGACACTGCATCGCTACCAATGCTGATAATCATATTCACATTATTGACATATTTCTGCGTAAATCAGCTGCGCTTCTTCTTATACTTTACACTACATCTTTGTTATACGAAAATAAGAAAACTTTTTCATCATCCGTTTGTTTCTGTTCGTTCGTCTCTTGATTTATACTATTGTCTAGAGTAGTCAAACTTCTTGCCTTTTGCCTGTAGTCTTTACTGCACAATACGCAAGACGCTTTACAAAAACAGATGATTTGCTGAACGCTTCTCAAGAATACCCAATACAACCGGATTTGATGATAGTTTTAGAAGTTTGGTTTAAATAAATATTTTTTCTACGCACCGAAAAATCTCTCCCATTCGGCCGCACCGTGACAGCGTTAAAATTAAACTGCACATTAAATAAGCGACGAAGACCATCGCCGACACTGGCGCAACCAACACATGAGAAAATGTTACGAGAAAACTGTTAAGTGTTAAGCGCGCGCATTGAAAAAAATAACGCGCATCAAAGCATGCAGCAGAACTAAGAAAATATTTTAATTTTTCTGTTCTTATTGTGCACTTATTATTTATTTCAAATCATGCTTATTTCACTTTAGTTCAGTATTTTATTTCTATGAGCTTGTCAACAACAGTGAGATAATGAGTGAGAAAATACCATAAACTAAAGTATAGGACTTTTCACTCTCACATCACGAACAATAAATGTTATAAGCAGTGGGCGCTTCTTATCTACATGAATTACAATATTGACGAATGTTATTTTAAAAGCTCTCACAACGAAACGCTTTTCTGTTCTGCTAAGTTTCATTTGTTTTATGTTTCGCTATAGAACTTGAAACTTACGTCCATTCATTCATTCCTAAGAGCATATGATTCGCTAACAGCTGGGCAAGCTATCGCTATCGAAATGAGTGCTGCCAAGCGGTGCATAATTTGAGCGCAATTCTTAACTTTTTAATTTCATTAACAAAACAATACATTTACAAACAAAAAAATAGTTGCAATTAATAATTTACAAGTGTAGCACCATTAAACCAGATCTTACGCGTGGTAATAGGGGAAACATGCAAAAAATCGCTTAAAGTCAATTGTTAAAAACGACTATAAACAGTGCGATTCTCATTTTCCTGTTTGCATTTTCCTTTAAAAATATTAGATAAAACAATAATGAAGAATTATTGGTTTATGTATATATGTGTCAGTGTCTATAACTGTGCATAAATACCTTTGGTGGCGGTCCTGTAGTTTTTGATATTTGCGCCTTTTCACCAGCGGGTTGTGTACGCTTTAAACTGCTGGCGGAATCTGCAATGAGCCAAAAATAAATATCAAAATTAAATAATCAACGTTCATGACTATAATTAACTAAAAAAATGACGGCTTCATAAGAAATAAATGCTCAACAATAAGATTAAAATAAAACAAAAATAATAACAATAATGTTAATCAAACACAAATGCATCGTTACGTCAGGCAGTCAGCTTGAAACATGTGTTATACATTCGACACACACAAAAATATATATTGTACATATATAAATCATTTGAACAGCGGCAGTCAACAACAACAAAAAGCTTCAATTATAAATATTATTAATAGCAATATGTATAATTTCACTTTAATTGACTTGTTCTATTGTTGTTTTTGTTATTTTGTTGCCTTTTTGGTTGGGTTGCGTGTGGTGTGTGTTTTAAATTGAAATTAATACTTGAAACAAAATTATACAAGCAATATAAAACACAAGCCGCAAATCACTCAATTATTCATTCATTCATTCACGTAGTCAGTTATTCATTTGTGCGTGCAACGTCAATCAGCTCAGAGCAGCCACAAAAACAAGTTGTAACGGATATCGGCGACTTTAAATACCCTCAAAATAATCAAGCCCCCACCAATGTTACGAGTAAGTAGGTCTGAATGACACAAACTTCGAAGACTGAAACGTTTAATTTTTAGTGTTAATTTGCGACAGGAAGTTAGACAAACTCCATTGTTCAAGGTTTGAAAAGATTATGTGCCTCAATTATATTCAAACTTTCACTAGCAATAAAACTGTCATTAAATTGTAATGTATTGAAAATTATATTGTTTTTCTTACATAGAAAATGGCAGATTTGGCTCTTTTAATGCAAACGCCGATTTCTCGCAGCACCAGGAAATTACATTCATCCTATAGTTGACTTCTTCACAGGTGTTCCAGAACAGTCTTACAGTAGTCGTAAATGATCTGTACTAGAGCCCTGCACAAAAGCACTCAAAGCACACATTTCCTAATAAAAACATACATGCATTCGAAAATGAATTCATTTCATTCAAACGGCAACTAATGGACTAATGGCCCGAAACTCCGTGCATTCAATTCGAAACTTACTTCCCTCATAACAAAACAAGGGCCTTATTTGCCGTTTCAAATGGATTCGTGCAAGGCTCAAATCTGTACCAACTTACTTTTGTGATTGGACAGGAAGTCTACTGTAGGGTGTCGTCGTGTCCTTTTGTATTTTTGTTGTTAACACAATTCATTCTGTTCTCAACAAGTAAATTCGTTTGATGTTCCAGAGAAAATGTTGATTTGAGCGGGCAGACATGTTGACCATATTGAAATTAGTTGTGCTGTTGTGCCACACTCCCTCACACAGAGAACGCAAAGCTGTTACTTATGAATATTAATAAATACTCCAAAGTTGTTGTTGAGCAAAATTTTATTTCCAAATTTTTTTTTTAAATTTACATTTTCTATTTATTTGCACTGAGATAAACAATAAAAAAAAATCGAACGATCTCTTTGAGCGCAACCAAACCATAACTGTAACTGGCACCAAATTAACCAACTCAACTCGACCAAATTAAAGTTGTTGAAGTGCCTTTTATAATAATTAAGCAAAGCATTTTATTTGCGCCTTTTATGTACAACTTTCCCCACTGTCCCGCAAAATATTTGACGCTACAATTTGGCTTTGTTAGTGTTGGTCTCATTGTTGTTCTCTTTAATGCTAACTTTTTTGGCATTGTCGGCTTCATTTTCAATTGTTGGCGTTGTAATTGCCATACTGATGCAGCGACTGGCGCTGCACAAAGCAAACTGGTGTATTAATAATACAGAAGAAATAAGAAGAGGAGAAAAGCTGGAATTAAATTGACTGCGTGCTTAATTATTGACGATTTGATTGAATGAAATGAAATTGAAATGCGCCGCCTGCCATTGATGGCGTTGACGACACCGGCATATTTCAGCGTGCGCGCGGTCATTGATGGGGGTCTCCAAATGCAACAACATAACGGATCACAAGTTGGACACAATAATGCCTTATTTGAGCGCTTCTTCAATGACTGTCCAATTAGGATGTGCATTTTCTTTGTTTATTAAGGAGTGCACAATAATAAGAAGAGCAACAAAAACAACAACAACAACAACAACAAATGTATTCATAACTCTTAACCATAAAAGCAACAAAAGTGTTTGCCTCTCGTTTGCGCTTCCCGCATAGCCAAATAAAGACATCGACTTAAACAACGATAACGATAACAATGACGATGACGATGCCGAGCATGCATTGTTCTCAATTGACTGGTACTTTGCAACAACATCTTCAGTGCTTGCCACACTGCCTCAATTGAAATGATTAAAATAATAAGTTAATTGTAGCAATTCATTAAAAATATATAAATTCATCAGAAGCAAAAGAAAGAGAATCTTACAAGAATGGAATTCGAAGAGAAAAAAATCAACGCAACACAGCAAATCGAATGCGAATGCGAATTAGTTTGAAGCTTGTCAATGAAATTCGGAGCGGACTGACTGGAGTATGTTCAAGTAGCTGAAAAACAAATAGCGTACACAGTTACAGTTATTCAGCGTTATGTCGACAACGATTGCTGCAATCGCTGACGCGTTCATACATATGTATGCATGTATGTACCGGCAACACTCGTTGTTGGTGTTGTACGCCTCAACGATTTTTTAATTTATTTTTACTGCAATGAGCATCGCACACAAAATGAAATAAGCGTTTTGAAAGAGCTGGGCAAGAGTGGCGCTAATAACAGACTAACTTTAAGCATATATCGCGATTGCCCTGAGTGATGAATCGAGCAGCAAAATTACGAGTACAACCAACAAAAGTGACCTGTTGAGTCCATTTACCAATATGAGGCATATTGACATATATCGATAAACCTAATAAATTTAAATATCAACCGCCTTGATTATATATCCTTTGTTTGATATTTAACGAATAATAATTATCGCAATAACATAGGATTGGGATGCTTCACAAGGCTTGTCCATATTCTTTTGAATATTTTGGAGAACGTCGGGAGCAGGCTTATCGGTCGATACGACGCATTAAGGTTCTCCGGTTTACGGGGCTTAGATATCATGGCGATCGTTGCGCACTTCCATTGTGTGCGTAAAAAAAATAGGGGATTTTTGTTGACAGTTCTAAAGACATATAGGAGACAGAGTTGTTTAGTGGCAGCGCAGTCCGGGCGGACTAGTACGTAGGCGCTCAAAACTAGCACCGATTGTGGATAACGAGACAGCAACTCTGTTAGTATCTCTCGTAGATTACCACCTCTCTGGACTACCAACAAAAAACAAACAAAAAAAAAGTCAAAAGTCAGCAATTATATCTGTATATGTTTCACGGCGAATTTTTTACGTTTATTCGAAATAATTGAATGCACGAATACGAGAATAGCACATCACAAAATATTTACTAGCGTTCATAGATCCAGTACAAGGACCAGTATCAGTAGAATGAGATAGAATCCTTTTATATATTATTCAACCTCTCCATGATTGAATATAGAAGCATCAAAGTATCCACAGCAATCTGCATTGACATCAACCATCGGGATGTATATTGAAATATGCATTACAAAAAATCGGAATCAGCGATTGAAATCTAAAAAGTCGGAAATCACCAGAATATTAATGGAACCCACGATTGAAATGGTGTAAAATAATTTTTTTTATATTTTTTTTTTTTTAGTTTCTTCTTCGACTTACACAAAAAACATTAAGGCCGACATTTAATCTGCCATGCTACATGCCACCGCATCACGTGGAAAACTGGGTTCGCTCCATTTGCACGAAAACAAGCGCTCACCCCACCAGAATTTACAATTTTGTTTTTTTCGTTTTTCCTATTTTCTATACAAAGTTTTTGCCGAACATGTTTTCCGGACGAATAAATTTTGTAGACTGAATGTGGTAGAGAAAATCGTCGGCAGGTAAACTTTTGACAGCGTCGAGCCCTACTGAGACTTCTTGACAAAGCAGAAAATGTCAGCGATTACAGCCTCAAAAAGCTTCAATTTGTGAGATATTAGAAAAGGCTTAGTTGTTGAGTGCAATTACTACTATAGTGGCCGATCCACCAATTAGCGCGGCTCGTCATAGCTTAAATACGAGCAGCTATCATATTGAGGTCCTACCTAAGAGGGACCAAAATCATGTTGTCGGTGCCAGATAACAACCAGGGCTGCCTTGCCCTATTTAAAATGTTTATTTAGTACTATGGCTGAACAACTAGTGATGCATGCCTGAATTCTTGGATCTGTATTGTATATATTACACTAGACAATACAATTAGATTAGACTTTGATGTCACGTAAGGCATCAGTCGACGCCTTATTGCTTTTCAGTGTAGTGACTGCTGTAAGAGTTAATTACCTCCAGAACCGTCGGCATCTTGAGGTCACTGTGCAATGTGGTGTCGCGGGCATGCCATGGGGCGCCAGAGAATCTTCTGAGTGCATTGTTTTGGCATGCTTGCAACCTTCTACTGTTTTATGCGGTAGATGTGCCCCATATTTGTATGACATAACGCCAAACAGGTGCAACCACTTGGAGATAATTAGCCTATTATTCGCTATGGGGAGCTTAAACGAAGAGCGGAGAACCCAATCCAACTTCTTGCGCTTTTGATAGGAGCCTACTACTCGGCACTTTGCTGTCGATTCGGTCGTGACCGGGCCACAGAGTTGCACAGGGACACTTCTCCTCAGAGGGAAAGGGAGCCAAACGTTATTCGGAGCTGTTTGTTTTAATATTCCACCGTTCTCTAGTAGACGCAATCGTTTGAAATCACAATGGAGATGCCAATGTAGATGGCGTAGAAAAGCAATAAATCTTACGCATCCCAACAATCACATATACAAACACATACAAAAGGAAACCATACGGTGCAATATGTTGGAACTTGCTTTCGGTTCTAGAGACCAGCTATTCGCTGAAACGCTTTTCTAGATTCATTATAACGTAGCTAGAAGGATTTCTCGGGAGATTCTTTCATACGTTTTGTACTCATCTGAATACAAAATAAAAATTAAAAAAATAATCTCTATATATAACTGCAGTAGTTTTGCAAAAACTTAATCTTAAGGAAAAACATATTTTACTTTAAAAAATTATATATGAATATAGGCCATGACACTCAGTGACAACGTAGCCTGCCGCTGGTGCAAGAATTTTTAAAATTGGATGAGTAGTTTCGAAGAGCACCTCTAACATCCAAACAAACATTACCTCTCTATAATATTAATATTATATATTATTATATCATTAATGTAGATATATGGACAAAGTGGGAAAAAGCGTTTATTCGCCGCTGCTGACCGTAATATTCCACCAATTTAGTTGGTTTATTTTTTATCGGATAGGCAAAAGAATAATTTCAAGACATTTCTAAAACATTTGAAAAAAAGGGATAGAGTACGCACATGGTGTTTATAAAGCAGTACGCGCTTTGCATGTCATTGCCCCTCATTTAGGTCAATTATTGAATTTGGCTATTGTCAAGATATAATGAGAATTTTAGTCTTAACAAGCGATCTATTAATGCAAGGAAGCAAGCTGCTGCCGGAGAAGAGGAAAGTGAAGATTGTTTTAATTTTATTCAAATTTTTGGAAAAAGTTTTTTTTTCGCCTGACGAAGTGGGCGGGGTTCAACTACTAATAAACAAATAATTTTTCCTTTGCTTTTTGAAGCCAACTCGCAATGGTTTTGATTATGCAATGTGCAGCAGTTGAAAATGTTAGCAGGCGAAGAAGAAGCAAAAACAGAAAAAACAACAACAAAAAATACACTTCAGGTGCAAAATGGAAAAGCGCAAAACCTTTGAATTACATTAAGATTTTCATTGTTCTTGCTGGTGTTGGTAGTGTTGTTGTTGGTGTATTTCAATTATTGTCGTCGTCATTACAGCTGCTGATGCTATTGCCGATGGCGTCTCTCTTCATCTTGGCCATCGTCGTCGGTTACTGCAACAACACGCTGCCGCTTGACACACTTTTTGCTTTAGTCGCACGGTTTTGTTATTCTTCTTATTGTTAATGTTGTGTTGTTGTTGTTGTTGTTGCTGCTGTTAGCGTTGATTTTGCAACAATCTTGAGCAATATCTGCTGCCGCTTCTGCTTCTGCTTTAGCCACAAAAAAATTACATCATGACTCGGAATTCAACGCCGCCAAGTAGACAAAGTAAAAAATGCTCAGGAACGATTCGCCTTAAAACGACTCGTCTTTGGCTTGTCTTACTTCACTTTATTGGTGGTGTGTGGACTTGAATAACAAAAGCAACAAAGTGGACTCATCGTCGTTTTCTGCTGCAGCACATTTCAGCGCATACTCATTGCAATCTTTTGGCAACCTTTTTTCTTAAGTTGTCGTTGTTGTTTTGTTGCTTCTTTTTTTTTCATCATCATAATTTCTGTCTCATAACTTTTCGTCCAAAAACTACATTCAACGATTGGAGAATCATAATAATGTATTACCTATCAATCTGTTAGACAACAGCAGCGTCACGAGAAGACTCAAGCGATCTACCTTTTCGACTTTAACATTTTTTTTATTTATTTATTAAAATTAACTATAATAAATTTAGAAAACAAAAAATAAATAAATAAATAAATAAATAAATAATAATAATAATATTATAATTAAGTATAGGGTGAGAGCAGCAACTAGCGTCGAGGCCTTCAGCTCTGCTTAAAAATAAATTTTAATTTTGTATGTAACACGGTTAATTTATTATTATAGTTTACTAAATTGGCTCAAGGATATCTAATGCTTTTATAAAATTGTGTATTTTCTCTATATTGGCAGATGTGACTGTAGCTAAATACGATGAAGGTAATGAGTCTGCAAAGAGGGCTTTCCTGATACTCTCCAGATTTGTGCAGTTATCCAGAATGTGGGTTGTCGTTAAATATTGTCCACATAGAGGACACGGGGGCTCGGACTCACTGGTGAGCAGGTGTGCGTGATTGATCCGGCTGTGCCCAATGCGAAGGCGGACAAAGATGCGGGATTTAGATCGAGGACAGTTAGCGGGGTAGCAGAATTTTTCCAAATTGGGATTAAAATCCTTATACATATGATGGAAAGATGCCCAGTTATTATCTATCTATTTGCCCGCGAAGGTAGGGGTAGATAGCTTTTTTTATGTCCTTTTCGGCGGATGGAATGACAGTAAACGTAAGTAAGGTAAAGGGGGCATAATCATTGATTTTGCTGCAGCATCGGCTAGTTCGTTACCAATGATACCTTTGTGGCTAGGCACCAAAAGGGGTGCAGTTTGTCAGGAGTTTTTGATAACGCGTCACGTATTTGGACAATAGTGGGATTTAAGTTTCCAATATTGGTAACAGCTTCGACTGTAGACAAACTGTCGGTGCATATGACGAATTTTTCTTGTGCGTAGCTAACAGCTTTATGGATCGCTACTGCTTCAGCCGAGAATATAGAGCAATAATCTGGAAGCCATCCTGCTGCTACGACACGGCCCCCCTGATCCACACACGCAAAAGCAGTGATGTGTTGGGTTTTCGTTCCGTCGGTTTTTGTATTTGCACTCTTGGGCAAATTGTTTGCAGAAAGCATCGTCGCTGATGTCATTTTTTCGGTATTCCGTTAGCGATGTGTTAATTGATGAGGGACGAAGAATCCATGGTGGGTTTGTCGACTTTTTCGTAACTGATGGTGGCTGAATATAAAGTTCTTTGGCGAGAGAGGCGCACCGCCGCAATGCACTAAGGCTCTCCCGCTTGGACTCTTTAACGGCACGTTTGAAATAGGCGTTGGCTCTTTTGTATGATAGGAGGTTAGCATCAGTCATTTTATCTTTGCATGTCTGCCAAAGCTGTTGTTTAATATCCCGTTGTTTACTAAGATTTGTGTTCAATCTATGTAGGGCTTAGTCTGCGGTATGGCAAAATTGGCAGCAAATCTAACAATTTTAGTGAGTTTGGCCACCTGCAGTTGAATGTCCAAAGGATGAGTGATTTTGAAGGGTTGATCGCCTAACGATCTAAACAGATCCCAATTAGCTAACTCGGTTTTGCACTTATGTGAAAATATGGCTTTTTCAAGGTTAGCCTGTTGGAGTAGAATCGTAGCTATGGGATAATGGTCAGCTATGGGTTATGTAGGTCGGGTAAGACCTACCATTTGCAAAGAGGGTAAAGCGATGGGGAATTGAATGTCAGGTCAACGTGAGTGAATGTTTTATGGGTGGAAAAATGTGTTGCAGAGCCATCGTTTAGAAGCGCTAAGTTGGATGTAGCAACTACTGCCATGATTTTTTTTCCTCTGGCGTTTGTGCAACCGGAGCCCCAAGCAAAACACCATGCATAAAATCACCCATTAGCATCAATGGCGATCTCGTATTATTTAAAATAAAAAGTAAATCGTTACAAGAAAACGACTGATCTGGTGGAATGTACCCGTTAACAATTGTTAATTTTTGGTTAAAGTTTGATTGGATAGACATATGCAAAATATTGGAGTTGGGAATGGTGGCAAGTAAAGTGAGCGGCAGGTGCTTTCGGATAAGAAACCCTACCCCTTGCTTTGCAGATAAATGAACTGGTAGATTGTTAAAGTAACCGAAAATATTGTTTTGGGCAAATTGAAGCTTTGTAAAAGTTTCTAGCTTCGCGCATAGTACATTTTTTTGTTGTTTTTATTTTTAAAATTTCTTTTTGTTGCTTGAAAGCATTGCATTGCTTATCGGAAGCTGCATAATTTTCTGAGCAGTTAACGCATTTTGGAGTACAAGTACCACATGAATTGCATGCTGGTTCGTTTTTGCAATGTTTTTGTGTGTGTCCAAGTTTTTGGCAAGATTTGCAACGCATTGGATTTGGATTGTATTCCGAAACCTTAGCGGTATGCCAGCAAATATCAATTTTGGGTGGTAAATTATAAGGGTCGAATGTCAAAAGCATAACACCGCTGGGTTTTGAAGAACCCTCAGATTGCTTCATGAATTTATAAATTGAGCTTACCTTTTGTGAGCTGAGCTCTTCTATAATCTCAGCTTCAGGTATATTAATTAAGTAGGGTGCATAAATGGTGCCCTTAACCGAATTTAAAGTTTCATGAAGCTTGCAATCAATTTTGCATATACCTGCAAGTTCGGTTGCTTTGGTGAATTTATTTGCGTCGGCCTCGGAGTTGACTAGCATTAGTAAATTGCCGTCTTTAAGATGGAAGATGGAAGTAATGTTTTTGTTAATCAGCTTCAGAGCTTAATGCACAGCAAAGCAGGAATATTCAGATATGGTTTTCTCACTGTCCTTGGCGGCGACGGCTATATATTTGGTGTTAGGAGAGTTGGTCACTGGAAGGTCAGGAAATTGGATGAGTGTCTTTTGTGGCTGTCTTCGTTTTTTTAAGTGGGGGCTATCGGTCAGAAGGCTGAAACGATTGTCTGAAACGATAAGCCTAAATAAGGTTTAGCTAACCTTTGGTTTGTGGCTAACTTTTCGACACGTGTAAAAAAAAAAAAAAATTGTTAATTTTGGTGTGCGGACACAGAAGAAAGAAATAAGAGAACGAAGATCAAAGCAAAAACTGATCTCGTCTTCGTTATATCCAGGTAACATCGCTTCGCAAGCAATTCGGCAAACTGATTAGCGTAGCGTAGCTTTTCCGTTAGAGAATTCGTTAGGTATGAGCATTTTCACTTACTCTCAGCACACTCGCACTCAAAGATTATTCATTCATATAGAGGTTACATTTCTCCCTTAAAAAAAGGCGGGAGAGACTTGTCAGGCACAATTAGAATCGGACACTGGTTCTGTACATCAACAGAATTGTTGGCTGTTCAACTTATGCAGCGTAACATATTGCTGTTGGTTTGCTTGGGTTTGCAAATGAACGGGGACGTCGAACTGCCGTAAAATGAGGACAATATTCATTGATAAGTAAATTATAAAAACATAAGAAAGACGTAATAAAAACAAAAATCAAAGACACTGTCTTCTTTCTTTAATTTTTTTAAAGTTCTTTATTTGCAAGGTGGGTCGAGAATATTAAGCAAATTGTGTGGAGTGTTCTTTAATTCTACACTAGCAATGAAATCGAGCCCATATCAGCAAGGGCTGACTTGAATTTCGCCTATATTCATTTATATAAATGAAATTAAAATACAAGCGGCCAGCAAAAAAGAAGGCATGATAGTAAAACAAAATCATACAAAAATATTCCGGTTTTTCAGTTGGCTTCTTCCCCACAAGTGTTGCCGCCATTGGCTTCGACATCACCTTTACAATGGTAGCAATGGTCGACACGATCGATGCCATCACCACAACTGCCCCGAATCCCATTCCTGCCAATAATACCGTTGCCAGCCATGTTGTCTCTTCCTTCGTCGTCATCGCAACATATTATTGATAGAGATTATATGCACTTGTTTGCAGCTCAATATCGCCATCAAACGGCTCTGTGCTTACGAATCGCAGCTACCGCATCTATCAACCCCGACAACTCGCTCGGCGGCATTAATCCGCTGGACATGCCTTTATCCTACATTGGACGCACATTGGGCGAACAACTTAGGGCATTTAACTACAACACGTGCGTGGGTCTGAGTGACCCCACTAATCCGATGATACCGCCACCACCACTTGAAAATATGTTATCAAACGCTCCGTCCTCTGATGTCCTTCTGGCAACCAATCCTGAGATGCAGCCACCACTTTTTGTGTCCTTCAATAACACCAACAAGAACAACAACCAAACCAATAATGCCGAATTCAACAATAACAACAAAAACAATTCAAACAACAACAACAGCAACACCAATAATGTCGATAGCAACAAAACGACAATGCCGACTACAACAATAACAGAACCGGCTCTTCAACCTACTGCTTCATCTGTCGCCTCTCCAAAGGGTGGTAGTGTTGTTAGTGCGGGTGCTGCTCATTTTATGCCACCAACACCACCAGCATCGTGGACACCAATGCCATCAGCATTGGTGTTGGCTCATCAGCATGCCGCTGCTTCTATTCCGAATACAACAGATATGGTGGGTAACTTTATGGCATCAAGAGTGTTGCCAATGGATCCACCACAGTGGCCACGAGGTAACAAACAATAAACAATAACGAAACTCTCATATTCCTCCCATATTCCATCATTTAATGCGTTAAAGGCGTTGTAGGCTCTGCAAAAGGCGTCCATTTAGACAAGTCAATTTAGATATTTGTTTTTGTAGAGCACGGGCTTTTAGGAAACTTTTTGACCGGGTTGCTCTGGAACGAATCCCTTATATATGACAAAATTATTCGCTTGTGGTATAACAGGTTATAATAACGTTTCATGAAATATGACATTTGGATGGAAGGCCCGTCGATGACAATTTGTTTGGGGGTCCAGTTCTCGGTCTTGAGCAAGAATTCATATAGTTTATAACGAAGACCTTGACGACGACAGGTTTCGTGGATATAGAAATCTAATAGTGCCGGTGTGTTTTCCATACGTTCATCTCCCCGCTAGAATTGTAAAGGTACAATGTTTTGAAGCCTGATTTTAGTAGTCCGCACATTTGTCCGCCGCAACCGGGTGTACCACGACCCGGGTCATACATCAAATACAGATGCTGATTTGAATCGTTTCTTACGATATCAGAAGTTGTTAAGATTTTGACGAGATTTTGGTCTTTCGCTGATAGTACACCCATTTCGTCGATAGTATTTCTTAAGTTCTCTGCCACTTTGTGCCGTTGAAACCAACGGGCAACAAGTTTTGTCCAACTCGTATGATAGTGTTATTATTAAAAATTAAGCGCGAGTTAAAATGCTCATATTCCATTTTGGATATCTTAAATTATTCACGGACGGAGCTTTGTAATAAAATGTATAACACGGGAGTGAGAGCTTCGAAGTTATGATAATTTTTAATTTGAATCTTTTGATTTGTACTGCAAATTCAATTCCTGCCTTGATTGTTCTCAATTTGATCATTTTAAACTTATCAAAAATTGGGCATTGTTCTAGAAGCAGAGTATACTAGAGTCGTGCATGAATACATTTAAGACGGCAAACAAGATGCTCGTTCCGTTATGAGCGAAGCAAGCATCAGGTAGTCGTTCGACCAAATAGAATGAATGGTGTTTCATGCCGACATATCCAAATAACAAATACCTGCTGACACAACACAAATGTTCGGATTGGAATACGGACCGAATACACACGAAACAAGCATCCAACCAAGTAAACAAATACGAAATAAGCAACTACCTAGAAGTCGCTGTTCAGCAGTAGACAGAGCGCAGAGCTGCTGAAACATCCAAAGAGTGAGACGCACGCGAAGGCAGCAACGCGCCGGGTACCCGCTATTAGTCTATATAAGGCGAGCAATCCCAGTACAAAATTCTTTCTGTTCTCAACCTCTGATGAGGCAACGTCTAATTTTATATTCAAATAAAACATAAATATAAGAGTCAAGTAAAATAGTCATAGAATAGATATACATAAGTATAAAGTGATCAAATAAATATAAGCAAAAGTTAATATATATAATATGGAATCGAGGTCTAGCAACATGTAAGGGAAATAGTGAAATCTGCAAATCCTATTAAAACTAATATTTATTATATATAATATAGGGAGCGGTGTACATAGAGGACTCCCTTTTCTTGAACTAACTCCGTAAGTGGCAAAGCATTTTCCATGGTTCTCAGTAAATATATGGTTCTCAGACGTCTTTTAATAATTGTAGTAGAAGTAAAACAGCTTCGGGGAGCACACATCCCATATATTTTTTGAAGGCCACTAGGAATTATATTTGTACGCAAAAACTTAAGAAATAATATTTTTTATTTATACATTTTTATGGACATAAGAAATTATATGTTGTACGCAAAATCAATGGACTTCTCATTTTTCTTTTTAACATTCAGCACCCTACTGAAATAACTATAGATACATCGAATAGAACAAATTTACTTTAGCTAGCTATGTCGAATAAAGAGGAATTGTACAAGACTATTTGAAAGGTCTGTTCAATGTTCAGAATGTTCAGAATGTGTAGATCAAATAGAGAGAGATTATACTGAAAATGATTCTCAACGTTCCATTTTATTATTCAACATGAAGACTGCATCTTGAAACGAACGTCCAAATGATCCATCATCAAATATTACGTGCAAAAACAAATTTTAACATTAAGAATTCTTAATGTTACTAATTAATTTACTAATTACTTGTTAATACTATCAAGTACTGACTCCTTCCTTTAATAAAATTTTTTAACTATTATAATATTTATTTAAAATTTTTTAAGGTTTTTCCCATTTTTCCTTAATATCCATTAGATGTTTGAAGCAAAATTTTACACAAACCCACACATATATAAATAATTGTACAGTAGATAAGTATAACCTATAACTTACTAAACTCTGTTAATATAATGTAAAATCACCAGCTTAAGCGAAACTTGTAAATTTTTAGTCGGGATGGGTACCGAATAATCGAAATAATCGATGTTTTTTTTAAATAATCGGTGTTTCTTAATCGATGTCATTTGGGTTCGATTAATCGAATAATCAGTACATATAGTAATCAGTACATATAAATCAGATAAACCTATTTCTCTAAAGAAATTACTTTCATTGTCTTCTCTGCTATAAATTGTTGTCTGCAATTGCAAGCATTGGAGTTTTACAGATTCAGAAGCTTGTACATATATTCTCGTACATATTTTTCTCACGGTTTTGAAGTTGACGATTAATCGATGTTTTAAGCAACAATTAATTGACATATCGATCAACTAGTAAAAAATAATAATGTTTGGATAAATCGATGTTTTGTTGGTCGATACCCATCTCTAATTTTTAGGGAATAAAGCATTAATTAATTCGATAAATAAAGATTTTTTAGTTACTAACTTTCAAAGCTAGTTCATTTGAGTTCAGTTGAAGTTCCCTTTCTGATCATCAAAATATCGAAACATGACCTTTTTACCAGTTTGCTTTCGTAAATTTTTTTATTTTTATTTTTATTAATTGCAATTTTAATTTTTTTATGCAATTTCAAAGTTTCTTTGCTTGCAATCATATATATTATATATGAACAGTTAGTTTTGTGGTTTGTGGTTTTTTTTTTTTGGGGCGTTTTTGATTTGCCGAGTATTGCAAGTGCGCGCAGCTTAATATTTCTTGTTAGAGATACTACTAACTGCACACGAGCGACATTTCGTTTTAATTTTTTTTTATAAACTTTATTAACATCGTCCCCCCTATTTTTTGTGCTGTGCGCAGTAAAGCGGAACCACTTGCACAATAATAGTAACGAATAACAACAATTATAATTAAAAAAAACATGTGCTGCAAAAACAAAAACGGAAAAAAATAATTTTTAATGAACTTTTATGGGGATTGGGGAACATTTACCGGTTTCAATAAACTAAAGCGAAGTGTGTGTGCCTGTTATAGGCGACTTTTCCACCATTTTGTTTATGGTTTTTTTTTGTGTTTTTAGTTTTATAGTTTTTGCTTGCAACTTGAATTATTCTTTGCTGTTGTATTTCGTATATTTTATATGTGTTGTTTTTGTTGTTTTTTTTTTTTTTCATAAAAAAGAGTTTGAGTTTTGCTGTGGTTGTCGATTTGGTTCCATGACATGGTCACGCAGTGAAGCATTTGATTTTTTACATTACAAAACAAAGAATTAAGAAACAAATAATTATATAGCTATATATATAAAAAAAATTAATGTCTGTCTGTTTGTAGTCTATGGACTACGACACCGTTTGAGCCAACATCATGAAAATTGATACATATATAGATGTCATCATGCAGAATATTTATATGTGAACTTTGATGCAATAGTCTACCAAATAGTCTATCAAATTTTTTGTATGAAAATTTATTAGAGTACGCAAATCTCATTATTGCCTCACTAGTTTGCGGTTGATATGTATGTCAAATTCGAAATCGAAAGTCTATCAAATGAAAATAATAAAAACTCAAATCGAAAGTTTAGTGCGTTATTGGTGGTGATTATAACTTTGGCGCTTTCAAAACGATAAAATCAATTTAATTGTTTCCAAATATATATGTATATACAGATACATATAAAACAACAACAAAAAATTCATGATTGCATTTGTTTTTGTGCGATCAAGTTTAAGTTGGACGACTCTTTCATGGTAACTAATTTAGTTTTTTTTTTTTTCCTAAACTTTTTTTAGTATCACTACCTCCGCGTACACTCTCTATCGTTCAACCGATCACTAACTCTAATCTTTGATCTTTTTCTCACTTGTCACACCTTACATCTTTAGCTTTGTAATACTCACCTTGTGTGTGTGCGAATACTTGATAGAACTGTGATAAATATGTGAGTATCGATAATCTGTCGGGCACTTCATAAGCGGCCATATCATCGGCATCGAGCAGCGCTGGTATACCCAAGAATTTCTCAGCCGTTGTGAATGCCAATTCGTTGTTATAATATATGTCCGATTTGTTCAATTTGTCAAATTCGCTAAAAAGGAAAATATGAGAGAAAAAAAAAAATAACATGAATAAAAGTTCGAAATGTGCTCATAGCTAAATACATAGAGTCAAGAGATACTTATGTATATCTTATCTACCATAATTTTTCGCCTTCTAAGTAGACCCCATGGTTTCTGTGGTCCAATATTAATTTGAAATAATTAATTTTTAATAATGAATAACTAGCGTTAAGTAAATAAAAAACTGAAATTTATGCGGCATTTATGCGGAAAATGCAATTAAGCGGGGCCGCACTTAACTATCCACTGTAGTTGTTAATTTAGCTACTACATAAGTCTTTCTGAAGTACTACTTTCGTCAGCTTACATAGCAGTAGTACTTCTCGTTAGCTGCTAAAGTCGGATTTTTGAAAGTAAGCTGAACACTTCCGAAGTTGACTAATACCACACAAAAACCTTCTAAAAACAGCAAAAAAGAAGTAGAAGATTTGGAAAGTACTTCTACCTTACAAATCATATACAAGTACGGCCTTTTTCCTACTACCAGTTACTGCTGGGATTACGTTTCATTTCTCTATGTGCTTGTGTAGTGTCTCGTTGTCGTTGTCTCATGCCAATCATGTGTGTTCGATTTTCTTATAGTTGTGTTAATGACAACTTTTAACTGTCTTAACGAGCACAATATCTAATTAATTTTGTTAAAAAGTATATTGTGCACATCTGCAAATGAAAACCTGTCGTTTGATATATTTTTGTTAAAAATCGATTATATAGTTTAGGCGTAAAATCATGTTAAACAAAATGTCTTGGCCTATTTATATATAAACAATTTATTTTAATTTCAATTAATTTCAATCGTCTTGTTCTATTAAAAATGGTATTCATTAAAGTTTTCACTAAATTCATAGTATTCATTTGCTAAAAAAAATAAAAATGTGTAAGTGTGCTTATCACTCACGAGCTTTTGATGTGAAACATAGTCAGTATGTAACTGAATGAATTAGTATGTATGTATATAGATATATAAATAACAACAACGCGTGCCATTCCTCTTGCTGTTGTTTTCGATCAAACGATTGTTCTATTAATCTATCAACGTATGCCTTCGTTGGTGTTGTTTTTACAACGGCCCCCTTCGTTTCAGTTTCACAACTTCGGCTCAACGCTCGAATGCTACACGAAGAACGATGATGCGATGATGCGCATGCCAAATTTCACTCTACCGAAACCAAAGATGTTACACATTTAAAAAAAAAAAAAAAAACACCATAAACTTACACAAATCGCTGTATTTGCTCTGACTTATGTATTGCTATTTCGCTGACTGATGACTTGACTGATGACTGTTTTCTAACTAAGTTTGCGCCTCATTAACTGACACAATTCAATCGAATACAAGAAAAATAAGAAGCAGATAAAATCAAATAAAACTGAAAAAAAAAAAAAAATTATAAGTTTGCACAATTTTTGTGAGCAGCAAACTTCTTCCATCTGTACTTCTAAGCGACCCAAATGTATTCTCAACTCGATGCAAAGATCTTCTTTATTCACGCATCATATCGAATTGAAACTTCGCCATAAGCGTGGGCTTGCACAAACGCACACAAACACACACACGCATACACTTAAGCTCTCATAAGATTCTCAGTGAGACAAGCTCACAAAACCCACATAATTCCAATTGGATTTTATGTGCGCGGCCGGCGCACTACTTCTACCCTAACAAACCGCGTTTCACTAATTTCTGTTTCGCTTTATCACTTTACATAAAATAAAATAAAAAAATATATATGTATATAAAAAAGACTAAAAAACAAAAAATAAATAAAATAAAAAAGAAATTAAATTAAAATACCCACGAAAAAAAAACGCAGGAAACCCCAACAATCAAGAGCGGAGTATCTCCGAGTTTTTTTTTTGTTTTGTTTTAATTTTCTTTTATACAACGTTGTTATTTCAAGCATAAAATTGTCGGATTACTCATGTTTCTTATGAAATCAGCGGCAACAACAAAACCAAAAACAAAAACAAAAAATAAAAAAAAACCATCCAAGCCAAAAAAGAAGAATAACATTGTTTTGTTCAACGCTCTTTTTAGGTTTGCCCAACAGCAGCAGCAGCAAAATAAACAATAATCATATAATTCAAAAGTTGCTAAAAACATTTCTATTTGTTGTACATTTTTTGTTGTTGTTAACCTGCATACAATTTAAATACGCGTATGTACTGATATAAAAATAATATTAAAACAAAAAAACCTAACAAAAGTATCTGCGCGCATGTATGCATGTGTACTCGTGCTGGCCGCATTCACTAGTCGTTCGAGTCATTGTCAGTTAGTCAGTCAGTCAAAGTGTCTTTGACCTTTAATAAGCATTACTGTTGGCACGCTCTTTTTTTTTGTGCTTCAACTGCTTTTAGTTGTTTTATGAAACAACCAACTAACCTTTAGCGTGCATTGAGCGTTCACAAAAGTATCTTTGTATCATTTGCCCATATGCATGCAGCCTCATCTTCTTAGTCGGCCTGACAGCATTTTTTTTTATTTTTATTTTTTTTTTTAATTTTTTTTTTAGTTTGGTTTTGTTTTGCTGTTCTTTGCGCTTAACACGGCTTTAACTTCTTCGGCTTGTTTTTATCTTAAGTTCGACTACGTTCGTCTGTTATCTTTGGCGAAATTAAAACAAACAATTTACATAATTTACTGTTCGCAGACCTACTTCAAGACAGTTTATAATATAACATAATTAAAAGAAACGTTGAGACGTCCAATGAAGATGACGACGACGACGACGACGACTATGATGAAGATGATGAAGATGAACGCGAATGCGAATGCGAACTTACACGAATGTCGCATATGCTCTTTTTTAAACTACAGTCAAACTTCTCTATTACGAACTTTTGATTTCTCTATTACAAATTAATTTCTAGTACACAGCTTTTTTGAGTACACGAATTTTCCATGTAACGAAGGGATTGTTTAGTCCCATGCGGATTCCTTAAAGGGAAGTTTTACTGTATTATGAGATTTGTATAAATAAATAATCTTAATTATTTTTTTTTTTTTTTTTTTTTTTTCTGAACGAAGCTGCGGAGAAATTGTCCAGCTACCTGGATAGATTCCACTCATGGGCCAGGCGTTGGAATATAGCCATAAACTCTGAGAAATCAGCTCACTGTACCTTCACTTTAAGGCAAGGCGTCTGTCCGGTTGTGACTTACAACACAAGAATCATTCCGCAAATGGAGCAAATCCGGTATCTCGGTTTGATCCTGGATAAGCGTCTTACCTGGCGTGCACACATTAAGGTAGTTACAGCGCGCTGCTATCAAAAGCTCAAGAAACTGGAGTGGCTCCTCCGCCCATCGAATAAGTTATCTTTAACTAATAAAAGGCTCATCTATCTGCAAGTAGTGGCACCTGCTTGGCGCTACGCCATACAAATTTGGGGCACTACTGCTGCCTACAACATCAGAAGAGTGCAGGCGTGTCAGAGCAAGGCTCTCAGAAGATTTATGGGCGCCCCTTGGTACGTCCGCAACTCCACGCTGCATAGGGATCTTGCCGTGCCAACTGTTATGGAGGTGATTAATTCTCACAGCTGCCGCTATCACTACAGACTTTTGTCGCACCCAAATCCTCTAGCTTTCTCCCTCACCCGTATCTCAATAAGGCGTAGACTGAAGAGGCTGCACCCTCATGATCTCCCTCTAAGAAGGATACAGCCTTCTATAATTAATTAAGTTAGTATAAGTCTAATTTTTTATTTTTATTGTCACGTCATTATTTTTTAAATCCGACAAATGTTTTATGCAGTTTACTGCGTTTAATGTTATAATTTAATTTAAAAAAAAAAAAAAAAAAAAAATTATTTTTTTTTTATTGTAAATAAACTTTGTCAGTTAACATAGCAGTTGTGCTGTAAGCAACACTATTAACCTCATTTTTGTTTTATATTGGCGTTACCTCGGCTCGGGTTCCAACTTATAGGCTAAGATTTCTAGCAAATAATTTTCGGAGTAAAAGTCTTCATCAAAGGTTATATATAACATCATTTAATACATAGTCGCTTGTTATGCTCATATTGTACTTACATCAGATCTGGCCGAAAATGATGTATGATCGCACAGAAGGCCAAACCATCGCGCCACGACGTTGTCATATTATCGATTTTGACGCCCGGATAGCCTTCGGTCATGCGACGGCACCACTGTTCCAGCGCTTTGGTTCCACGTCGTTCACCCATATTTTGTCTGTGATCTTGTGTTTTGTTTTTTTAGCTTTAGCTTCAGCACTGATTTATTGTTCGTGAACTGTAATGAGAAAAATGCAAAATTGGAGGTTACGAGTAAGTCAGTTTTTATCTCGCAATCAACGTCAAAGCTTCTATACGATCGGATGTACCCATAAAATGTTTTTACAATAAATTATGACTTATTTTTTTTTGTTTTTGTTTTTTAAATCCTAATCAAAATCAATCTTAACAAATTTTCTGATATTTAAAAAAAATATATGTCAGTATACTTAGCACTGATGTGAAACGCGCGTCTTATTTTTTGTTCCCAATTCATCGTGGGGATTGAACCGCAAGTGAATTGGTGGAATCGAATATTTTTTCCTCCGCCCAGCGTGGAGTTTGAACCACGACATCTGATTAGGCGACCTAACAGGCAAATGATTTAACTGTATGTGGAAAGTGACCCCAACGACTTTGTAAGCCTTCGTGCGCGATCCGTCGACAATGTTTTATTGTATGCGAGCGTTACGCTTTGCAAAATTTTACCCTACTAGAAGCAACGATGTGTCATATCAAAAGTCTGGTCTGTTTAAAAATCAGTTTCTCGTGATAACATCTTGTATGTACGAGTACATTGCAACACCACCAACTGAAGCAGTAAGCTCTCTGCTTTGAATACTCATATGTTATGCAGCTCAAATAAACGGAGACGATTAGATTTTTACTTCAAGACCCTATACTATGAGAAGGGAAATTAGGAAAACCGACTGTGGCAAAAGTGTTGTGGCTCAACAACAAACAAAGTGAAGGCGACTCGCAGACAGCTCACACAGCTATTAATTTTATATTGACATTCATTCAGTCAATCAGATCGATCAAATGACTAACTTTAAAACTGATCGAGCCGGCGACAGTGTGCGAAAGAGATAATAAAATTAAACATATTCAAAAGACTCTCATCTCAGACTCAGTCAAGTTCATATGTGGTATCTAGTTTTGCGGTAGATGTATGCGGATTAAATTTCGCAAGAAAGGAAGCTGCATTTCCACTGCATACACTACAATAAATTATAGCGAGTGTACGGCATACAAATACCAAAGAGCGAAAAACTATACGCTGCGGAAGCTGTACGTGGTGTGAGTTCAGTTTCGATCAAACGATCGATCACCCGTGGGTTGGTTGCTTCATTGGTTTTGAGTGAATGGTTGGAGTGATCTGCCCTGAGTGCAGGCTGTACGTTCGTAACCTTGGCAAATGTATATCAGTTTCATATACAAGTTAAAGCGACATGCAGCGTACTGAAGACCTACTCAACATGAAGATGTGTGGTATACGCGGCTAACTTTTCACAAAATATATGCTGAGTCAGTAAGTCATTCAATCAGTCAGTAAGTCAATCATGCAAATCATTTTTTTTTTGTTGTTTTTTTTTAGCATATTATAAAGCGATCATTATTATTTTTATTTGTCGGTATTTTTTTCGTCGAGTACTTTTGGTCAAGTGCGAGTGCAAGCGTGTGCTTGTGAAAATATATCTGAGTGTTTTATTCGACCGTTTTGCAAATTGCAACTTTGCACTTTTCTTTAAATAACATGTCATGGCTTAGCGTAGAACTCTCCACCATACACCATCATAAAGCCGTGTGGTGTTGCGTTTTAGACACGCTTTTCGACCGAGCAGTGCAAGCGAAAGTGTAGATAATTAGGCTTGACCGACTTGTGAACAATGAACCGGAGCATTAATTAAAAGGCGTTGGTGTAAAAAACGGCAATAACTTTAATAAGAAAATACAAATTGAAAGCCGTTTTTAGTTACTCTCTACTTATCTAAAAGCAGCGAGAAGTTTACTATTGGATTTTGAAGGATTTTTTCTTCTTCTATTCTAAACTATTTTATTTGATGTTCGTTCTGTGATTTTAAATTGGTTTAAGTTTATATCAATATTTCAAGGAAGAGAGTTATATCATATTGAGAAAATTAGTTAACTCTACTCGTATATGTTTCGTTGCTAACCATGTTAGCAATAACCATAAATGGTACCATTTGCAACTGCTGAAACAGTTGAAAGATGCATCATAACATCATATTGCCGTAAATAGTGCCTTCTAAGAAGGCACTCATATATTCATATATAACACTCGGAACTTTGATGCAGTAGATCAATTATACGAGTACAATCTATATATAAATAGGCCAAGACATTTGCTTTAACATCCTTTTACGCGTAAACGATATAACCGATTTTGATAAAAAATATACCATTCGACAGGTTTTCTTTTGCAGACGCGCACAATATATATTTTTAATAAAATTAGTTGGTTATTAGGACCGTAAAAACAGTTAAAAGTTGTCACACATACGCTGCGTATGACACACGCTTACATTTTTTAAATCATGTTAACACATGTAGTTACATACAAGTGACATAGTACAATTCAATATTATTACGAATGTGGTTGAATTTCAACCGCTGGGCGAACACTAGTCATCTATACTATTACATAAAATTGATTATATGGGAATTGTATTTAACGCTTTGGCGCAAAATAGACTGAACCCACTTTAATATTTTTCTACTTTAATCAACACGTTTGCGCTATAGGAGATACTGGCATATTTATTTTTTTTTTTATTGATTTTTTTAAAGGAAAATATGTTTTTTTTTAGAATAAAGTTTTTGCTAAACCAATGCAAGACCAAGCATAAAAGTAAATGTAAGCCGGTCAATACAGGGTATAACAGCTAGTCTTAAATAACCTTACAGTTCTACATTGGAGACTGGCTCTAGCCGCATAGCGAACCATTTTAAAAGCTATGAATTTCGTATATCTTTATTCACTGCTCTTGAGAGCATAAGGCGACCACGAGGCTTTCGCATCTTTTTGGATATACGAGGCTTGCTTTGGTTTCGAAAATCGCTTGTTAGTCTGATAGGGCGGACGACTATCTTGCCGCTACCAGTCCTTGCTTTTAGGGGTGTCGACTGGTGACGCCAAAGCATCAATGCCGCCACAGTCATTGGATAGGGTCGTCTGATCCGCAGGTGTATTGAAAAAACCGAAAATGTGGATTGAATCCTCAACCTCTGGGAACGCAGCAGTAGTATACTTCCACCAGGCTACCCAGTCACCTAAACTATTTTTGCTTTGCTAAATGTGCACAATATATGTATCATATGTGTATCTGCCTGTACCAATTTCACTTTCTACTTTTGCTCAGTGTATATGTATATGTGTAACTAAGCTTGGGCCCAGTTCATTGCACGCATGTTTAAATACATGTTGACGCTGACATGTATCCCAAATATGTTTTCTGCCATCATGACTGCTGATGCTGTTTCTGCTGTTGTACATTTTGAGTTAAGCTTAGCTGAGTTGTATATATACCATAGAGTTGGGTAGCGTTGAATTGAGCTAAATTCAGCAAACAACTTTTCAGCAAAAAAAAAAAAAAAAAAAAAAAAATTGACGGAAATCTTGCAACTGGCAAACTGGCAATTGGTGAATTGAAAAGGCTGTCTACAAAGCATAACTATATATAATTTAAGACAACTGAGGAAGAGGAAGACAAATGCTATAATAAAAAAGTAAAAACCAAGGAAAAATAAACAAACGTGAGATACGCGATTTTCGATGCTTGGCTTGATGTTTAAGTATCTGCAAGCGAACAAGCGATCGTGTTGTGTGCTTGTCATATTTGAGTTTTGTGTATCTTATTGTGTTTTTTTTTCTTTTCTTCTTTGTTGCATATTGTTTTCTTTTTTGTCATGGATTTCGACGACGTTTGCAGATTTCGAGTTATGATAGAGCAACGAATACAGCAAAAGAAGAAGTTGTTGACCAAATGAAGTTTGTTTGAATGAAATAAAATTAAATAAAATTAAAAGAAAATAAAAATTATAAATAAAAAACAAACTTAACGAAAGAGGAAAATTAATAGATAGAAAAAAGGAGAAAAAAAAATAAACAAAAAATAAATGTTGCCAAGAAAAGAAATTAGCATATGGCGACAGCAGCAGCGCTACGTGTATAGACTTCGTCATAGCAAACTGACTTTAAGTAAAGTGAAGTGAAGTGTTTCCACTCCAGCCAGCTATGGAGAAAGCCAATTGAGGCGCGGCTTTTCGCAACGCGACACAGCGTCAAGTTAATGTTTGTCTGTTTGTCACTCATTCACACACTCAGTACATCAGTCAAAACGTCAGTCAGTCAGTCAGTCAGTCAGTAAAATCAAGTCAAGTCAAGTCATTGCGAGACAATTTTGGCCTATGACTACTATGCTTTGTTACTTGTTCTTCGTCGTCGTTATTGTCCTCTTCTTCAAATGCTTCTTGTTGCGGCATGAATTGACTTTACACACACACATACATACATATGTATGTACATAAATCTCGTCAACACGACTTGACTTGACTTGGCTTGAGTTGGCTTGGCTTCGCGTGGCTTAAGCTAAGTTGAGCCGAGTTTAGCTGCGTAAAACGCGCTTTGCATACGCAAGAAGAAGATCATTTTAAGTTTGTTTCTTTCTTTTTTAAAGGTCACATAAATTCTTGTTTAAATTACACTTAAAACCCAAAGAAGCAACAATGTAGTAGCTAAAGAAAAGGAGCATGTTAAAAAATGGTGGTAAGAAGCAGTTGAAAGAAATGTTAAAAAAAACACGTTAATCGTTTTTCTTTTTTTCTCTAATCAGTTTTGGGCCTATGGTGCTCGGTCTTTGTGTACGTGCCAGTCTGAAAAGTATCAACAAATAAAACAAACAAAAAAAAATAAATCAACAAAAAAATACAAAGGACTGTTTAGGGGCAGAGTAGTGGCTATCACACGAACACACTGTAACCCCAAGTAAATCAAAATCAAACTCATTCGGCTCACTCAGTCATTGACTCACTTACTCACTTATGTTGACTTAATGCATTCAAATGAAACGCACCACTGCACAAAAAAAAAATTTAAAAAAAATAAAAAAAAATTTATACCCAAACTGAAGTAAACTCAACGCCCAAACTGAGAGCGGCTTAAATTAAGTGAACTTTTTTTTTTTTTTTCTTTGTTATTAATTTGTTTGTTTTGTTTTGTTTTTTTTTTTTTTTTTTGTGGAAAAGTAAGAAAATCGACTGAAAAATTGTAGCAGACCACGGCAACGACGGCAACAAGCGACAGCAAACTGCCAGTTTAGTCTAGCAGCTATACAAACCAAGAGACACAGACCAATAGATAGATAGACAGGCAGACAGACTGAGAGACAGACAGAGAACAACGACCACATCCAATGTACGATGTCGACTTCAGCAACGACCACGACGACAAAGGCCGGCAGTTAGACAGACAACTTCAGTTTCATGCCACAGATCCAGGCTTGCCAACAATGCAACGAGTGAGATACTTAACTGCAACTGCAACTTGGACTGTGACCGTACGATTTGAAGTTACTTAAAAAAAAAAAAATAATAATAATAATAATAACATAAAAAAAATAATAATAAAAAAAAAATAACAACAACGTCCACTTACACAGAAGCTAATGAACTTTAAAGTTCACTCGGTTAAATAAGAAATGAAAATGAGATTGAAATTGAAAAGCGAATGCGTTTGCTCTTTTTATATTTGAGTTTTCACTTTATTTGCAGCGCACTCATTCAGTCGCTCACACGTCTTGCCTCTTTGGATCTGATATGGTCGCACTCGTTCGCGCTTCTCGCACAGTGTCACTTGTCGCACACCCACTTCAGAAATTGCTCTACTATTACAGTTCGCTGACATCTGCGTTTTTTTTTCTTCTTCGTTCTATTTCATATAAGGGTGATTTTAGGATGATATACAGATATACGTTACCACTCCAATGCAACATACTCGTATTTCTGTTTAGCTTTTGGAATTCTTCTAGAATTGAGACGTTAAATGCCGTAGACATTGGATTACTGACCTGTTCGAAATCTGTTTAATGGTGTTCACAATGGAGATGGTATTCTGGATAGTAATCTTTGTTAAGCCTAAGATTAGCTAAGAGGCATGTGCCTCGGACAGATCTTAAACACAAAGATGATAAAGAAAAAAGTGGACATATCAAACGAAGGTATACCAAGCAACATAAGCATGTGGGAGTCAGTTTACTTTCGCTGAAAGAACTGCAGCGCAGACGAAGACTATAAAGGACAAGGACAGTAACTTCTTTTCATAGTTCCTACTCCTTCATTAAAACAAAATCTATGGACTGCGCATAGAATAATAAAGTAATAATAATAACAATAATAAATAATAATAAAAAATAATATTAATAATAAATAATAATAAATAACAATAGCATTAATAATAATAAATAATAATAATAATAATAACAAATAATAATAGTAATAAATAATAATATTAATAATAAATAATAATAAATAGTAATAAATAATAATAATAATATTAATAATAAATAATAATAACAATAAATTATACTAGTAATAAATAATAATAATAAATACTAATAATAATAACAATAAATTATAATAGTAATAAATAATAATAATAAATACTAATAATAATATTATTAATAAATAATAATAATTAAAATATGAATATTAATAATAATAATAATTAATAATTAATAATAATAATGAATAATACAAATAATAATATTAATAATAATATTTATAATAATAATAATAATAATAATAATAATAATAATAATAATAATAATAATAAATAATAAATAATAATAAATAATAATAATAAGTAATAACAATACATAATCCAATGTAAGGTATTTCCCCATTTTCTATACGAAAATATCATATTACTCAAATAATATGTAATTATCTACAATTCAATTCTTAGTTGTAAAGTGTTAAATAGCTACCTATAACTCTATATACACATAATGTGAACAAGTTGTAATTTTATGGGTTAATAATAAATATTGTATATTGTATAACAATACATAATAAATAAATAATAATAATAATAATGAAAATAACAACAAATAATTATTTAGCGATTTTCAAATGACTATTGATAATGTAAATACAATCAAACTTCCCTATAGCGAATCGTCACGTGACCAAAAAATCAATTCGTTGTATCGAAAATTCGGTATACAGAAATGTTGTGTACTCGAAAATGTTGTGTATTTAAAGTAGAGAGAGCTTCGTTCTATAGAAGTTCGTTATAGGTTCGGAGGTTCGACTGTAATTACAAACGAAGGAGCTTCAGGGATCGCATGATCTACAAGAAATTCTTTAAATTTTATTGCGGAAGTTACGTCAGCGACAATAAGAACTCACTCTGTTTGCATTAAAGTATCTAATTGGATAACAACTGAATAACTAGCTTATCAAAGCCAGTAAAGATAGTGATAATGATGCAGATAATATTAATTTCTAGCGCGGCCAATATTTCCACTAATAGTACATACACATTTACAATTCAATCTAAGCCAAGCAAAGTCAAGCAAACATTGAAAATGGTAACTGAAGCATGAATTTATGTAACCGACTTGACTGAATTAAAACTAGTAAAGGTTTTAGTTTGACTGTGTCTATCTATCTATGTAAGTGTGTATGTATGTTGATCCAACTGTCTGTATCAACGACTGCGCATAGTATTTTTCCAAAATTACGATTTTCCTTTCACTAAAACAAAAGTACAAAGTAAGGAGGAAAAAAAAAACGGACAAGCGACTGCAACTTCATTTCATTTTTTTACATTATTTTTATATTTTTATTTTCTTGGGTTTACAGTTTTCAGTTTGTCGTTTGCACATGCGCTGAGATAGAAAACAAGCTAACAAACAAACAAACAAACAAATTTGAGCTTTCGCTTGGCAGCAAGCGCTAAAAGCAGTCAACTTGTTGCTAGTTTGCACTGCGGCTGAGACTGAGGCTGAGGCTGAGGCTGTCTGACTTGGCTTCACTCGATGCGACAGCGCACGCCTCAAACTCGTCTCGGACTCAACTCGATTTAAGGCGCCACAATACGAATCGACGTTGCTTGACTTGACTTAAGTTGGCACCGTTTGACTACTTACGCTGGCAAATAGTAAAACAGCAACGTTGATGACGACGATGGTTGCCGCCAACTGCAATTCAAAAATTCGTTCAAAAATCACACAACAGCAACAACAACGACCGCAACAACTTTGGCCAAAAGATTACCATAAAATGACAGCGGCAGCGGCAGCTACGAGAAGTCATTGTCCTTAAGTTAATGATGCAAAATCAAAAACAACGAAAACAACAACAAGCATGTGCCTACTACCTGTGCAAATAGACACATGTGCATGGGATATGTCTGGAAGCATGTAACACAACATAAGTCAAATTGCAAATGTGCTGCATTTATTTTTATAATTGCTATCATAGCTGCTATAGCTGCCGCCCTGTTTATGAAGCTAGCCAAATTGCAAACTGCAATAAAGATAACAACAACAACAACGACAATGACAACGCGCAATTGTTGCATCTAAGTATATAGAAAACTATTTTTGGCCAAAAGTAATGACTGTGGAGACAACGTCAGCGCACTGGAAATTAGGCCAAAAGTACCCGTCGCATTCTATTTTTATGCGATGAAGTCAAATCAAAATGAATGTAATAAAAAAATAATTTAAAAAGAATTAAATAAAATATAAAAAAATCATTGGATTTATTGTGTGAATCACTTACCGGTCCGCAGGCAATAAAACAAACACCATAATAAAATTAACAACAACAACAATTTTAAGAAATAATGAATAACAAAAAACCTAGCCTTATCAATCAGCAGTTATCAAAGCTATAAATACCACAAACCAACCAACCCAAACGACCGGTACGGGGTACGGGGTACGTAGAGCAGAAGCTCACAATCGCAATTGCAGTTAAAGTTGCTCGCTGCTGGAATGCCAACAAACAAGCGACGCCGCATTAGATAAACGCGTACTCAGCAGCAGTTGCAGATACTGACTGCTCTTTGTCTTTTACGTACCATTTGCCGTTGTCTTTGAAGATAGTAAAAGCCAAACAAACAAACAAACAAACAGACAAATCAACGAAGAAACAAACAAATAAACTAAAGTCGAGATTCCGTAAATGGGTTTACGGAGAGCTATGATTTGTTATTTGAATTTGTTTTAGTTCATTGTGATTGTGATTGTGATTATAACGCAATTGACAAGAAATGCGATTTTAATGACTGTGTGTGTAAAGCTGGCCATACACGACGAACATGGTCGCTCGTGTGATACGCTCGAGCAAATCAACAAAATTTCAAATTTTACACGAACATCGGCGCCATCGGCGGCCATAGACGATGAACATACATTCAAATAACCGAGCGAAACACACGATTACGTGCGTTGTGTATGTCCAGCTTGAAAGACGACGACTGACGAAAAGTGGGTGAATGAAAGTCAGAAAAAACTTTTGTCTAGAAATTGGACAATGCAAAACAATAGAGCTGAAGAAAGTCTCTAAGAGTGGTCACAGAGGAGAATCAATTTAGGCGCAAAGAATCGGCTAAATAATATTGGGACAATTGTAAAGAGCAGAAATCTAGGCATACTTAAAAATTGGGCTACACATATGTAAGCAATACTTGAGGCATGGTCCACGCACTTTATACGGCAACACGAAAGTCCTATGATTGTCCGAAATGGGACGCTGGAATGCTGCCAAAAGCCGTCAAACCTAATTATCCTAAGCAATACGATGAATTGAAAAATCAAATAAAATTCAATTGTGGACGACATCAGTAGCTCCTTCCCAATTTCCGCGGTTTCTGACCATAGTGCATCAAAATTGACTTGTTTGTAGACTAAATAAGCGAGTGGCACGGCACAGCTGTAGCCTAAGGCTTCATCTAATCTCACGTAAATAAGTCAACTGATATTACAATCTATATATATGCATATAAAATTCGATGTATGTTTGTCTGTTGGTATGTCCGCTATGAACGCCGAAACCGCTGTAACGATTTTGATTAAAATTTCAGTGAATCTCTATAATAGCCTTAAGAAGGTAACTGTGTAGTTTGGTGCTTCTCAAACTGTACATATACAAATAAAACACAAAAGCAAGGCAGCATCTGAGAATTGAGTTTGCCGGCAGTGCTGCTCAAACTGTGCAAGGTCGAAATGTAAAAAAATATTCGAATGAAGAACAAAATCAAAAACGTGAAGAATACGAGATGCCTTCCAAAAAAGTCTAAATCGCAGCAATAGACAGAGCGCAGAGCTGCTGAAACATCCGAAGAGCGAGACGCACGCAATGGGCAGCAACACGCCGTGTATCTGCTAGTAGAATATAGAAAATAAGAGCAGATATGTTTTACTTAGTGAAAATTATTTTTCATATGAAATTGCACTTTATTAAGATTACATTTTCTTGATGCTGATAATTGTGTTTTATTAATATAAATTCATCTCGCTTTAGTGGACAATTTTGCTATTGAAGGTCTAACACCGAATGTACCATCTACTGTTAAGAGACTTCATATAATCAACGTATTTGATGCACTCCAATACAATTCTACTCCAATACATTGCCGGCAGACGACTTCTGAACAAGTGAAAATCACGAACTCCAAATCAATGGAAGAAAAAAGAAAAGAAGTCGGAAAATCGCCGCCCCATTTACAATGGCACAGTTATAACGACACGAACTCATATCCATCCAGACAGTGAATGGCAAAAAAAAAAAAGCAATATCAACAACAACAGCAACAACAACAACAAGAATAAAAGTAATGCCAACTTTGAAATTAAATTGCAAGAAGGTAAATCCTTGACCTAAATCGATCGATCAACCTAACTATGTGTGTGTGTAAGAATAAAAAGCCTTTACGAGTATGTGTGCTTCTAGTACTGTTGCATGTAACTTACTTGTCTGCTCGATATGGTATTGAAAACGAGTTGGAGCATGGAGCAGATAGAAACAAGCCAATAGGCAACAGACAATGGTACCAACGGAGGCATCTGAAATAATGTATCTGCACAAGGCTGTGGCACCAATCTGATGGACGGGAAGTGGCACTCACACGCAAAACGAAGATGACGACGACGACGACGACGACGGACAAACAGAGATTTTGCAGTTGGATAAACCATTACAGCAGAACATGAAGCTGCAGATGAAGCTGAAGCTGAATCTGAAGCAAAGCACATCGAGAACAGAATTAAGTCGAAGCTAAACTCGATTGAACTGAACTGAAAAAAAAGTGACTTTGGTTCGCAGGTAGAATTCGAAAGCAGCGGCAAATCAGCAAACAGCTAAGGTACAACACAACAACAAAAAAGAAAAAGCATCTATTAGTAGAACAAGAAACGGTGCTTGTAGCCCAAATTGGTAAAAGAACGTTATTGCAAAAAACAAAGACAAAAACAAAAAAAACCGACGAGAAAGAAGTTGGTCTTGTATGTTGTATGTGGTGGCGAACAAAATGATGCTGTGTTGCTGCAGATACTTATTGAGCTGCAAAAGATACATGCTCGCCTGACTAACTGGCTGCTATGACTTGTATCTATGTACCTCAGCTAAGCTGTAGTGTGGTTCAAAGGCACGCATGCAGAAGCACGCGCATGTATCTATGTTCATATGTATATATCTTTATATCTATGCGCGTATCTGTGACACATTGACGAGCTTGGCGCATTTGTTCTCGATCGCGCGTTGCTTTTGGGTTTACGTGCATAGTGAGCGTCAATTAGGCAACGACGCAGCAGTTAACAACTTACATAAGCTACCTAGCCAGCGATCGCGCAATTGGGTCGTTGTCGTCGGCACGCATGCAGTTTAGAATGTTTTAATAAGTTCGCACTTACGCGTACACACAATCTCGTAGCTAACATGTAGTCAGAGTCGGAGTTAGAGTCCAAGCCAAAGCGAAGCTAAGCCGCACTAAATTTCTGAAAGGCTTTATACTTAACCAGACCGTAGACTGTGCGCGTGACTAAAATCCAATTGATGACTTATTAAATTAAACGCAGCATGTGTGTAATTCCAATTGCCATGGACACGGACACTTTTACTTTGGCCGTTAATTGGATGGAAAATGTCTTCTCAGTCATTTAACAGTTTAAAATAACTTTCCAATTGGCTTTTAAGCATTGTAAATTCGAATTAACTGAGTTGAGGCTTAAGAAAAATGGCTTTCCAATTCCGGTACAGTGTAAACTACTAATAGCCTCTGTTTGGCGGACATTTCTTTTGGATGAGCACTTTTTCCAAAAACCATCGAGCCATACCTTCCAACACCTACAACAGATAAGATACTCTGATAGCGATTAGAAGCTATACGTTTCATTGGTTCGAAACTGTACACTTTATCGTGATCTCCAGATCCCAAATATACATACATACTTGTACACTGGTGAAGAGATTGGAACGCCTCTTGCTCGATGCTGAGTTCCGCTTGAAAGAGTTCTCGCTGTGGTTTTTTACTTCTTCTTGTTATTAGAAGATAATCCTACTGAGTATGTGGCGACACAAAGCACCATCAAAGAGAGCCAAACGTTACTAGTTAGTGAGTGAGTGAGTGAGCAACTGACGACTGATAAACTGAGTGAAAATGCTTTGTCTAATTAGCATATTACTTTTTGACTATGATGATGAACTTCAGTGAGTGGTCATGGGCAAGCTGAACAGCAGCAGTAACCGCACACCGACACTAAAATTCTCTGCTCTATTCTAACCACTAAGAAGCCAACCGATTTTTATATTTGCAATTGATTTTGCACGCAGTTACTCAGCTGCCTCGTCTTCTCGTCTCTTTCGACTTGTCACAAATTCAGTGCATCGAAATAGATGTGCATATGCGCGACTATGTAGATTGGTTGAGAGAATGGCAATTGGAATGGTGTGTTTGAAAGCGCGAGAGAGCGCAAAGTGCTTCTAGTTTTTGTATAGGTTTCTGCATGTTACATGTTAATAACAAAAATTAACATGTATAAACACATGCAAACACAGCATAAGTGGTTTTGTGTGTGTGAGTGTATCACTGCGCAACCATTTCAAAGTAATTAGCAGCACTTTTTTGCTGGGCATGTGCGACGACGACCGCATTAAAAAAGCTTTTACAAAAAATAAAAAATGGCAAGCGCGTTTTGACGTGCATAAGCGCATTAGAAAAATAAAAATACATAAAAAATCCTTTAATAATAATCACAATAAAATGCAAGAACAGCCTGAAGGCCTTCGTTGCTCTGGCTATAAAAGTATTGTAATTTAGGATTAATTCTAAGCTACAATAAAAAAATAAATAAAATGCAAGAAAAATGCCAATACACAAATGGAGTATTTCTGAACAGAGGCGACCGTGAACAAAAAAAAAAACAAAAAAACAATACAGGTAAAACAAAGCTCTACCTGAGGTGTATAACAGTAGTAGTAGCAATGATGTGCATACACCGCCTGGGCACAAACAATAAATGAAAAGGACAGGAAAGAGTTGAAAGAGGTGATCGAAAAAATTGAGTGAGTTGTAAGCGAGCGCCACCTTCAATTTAATTACCAACTACAAATCATCTACCCAAATCATCAACCCAACTCACTCTACTCCACCAAAAATAATGCATAATCAAGAGATCAATTAAATGAGTTGGTTTGCTGGCTATCAACTGGCAGCATCAGATAAGAAACATAATTTTCTGAAAGGCATAATTAAGCCAGTGTAGGGCACAACAATAAGAATGAAGATAAAATAACTACAGCAACAACAAAAACAATAACGAGAACAAACTACTATAACTACAATAATAACAACAAGTGTGCGTTGCCCTTGGAGCGCAGCATACGTTTGATAGACCGCATAATGGCGGCTGCTGCTGCGGCGTTGGCATTGGCAGCAATGGAATCAGCTGAACGTCAACGCGGGAAAAATTAAATTAACAAAAAAACAATCAACAAATTATTGGAAATAGATATACAACTTACCAAATCAAAAAATCCAAAAAAAAAAAAAAAAACAAATGTTACCAAAATTGGTTAATTTGAATGAAGTAGCTTTTTCGCCAGTTCACCACTTGTTGAATTTGTTTATATTCAAACGTGGATTTTAAATATTCTCTGATTCTTCTTCTTCGTCTGCTTTGGTTGTTGGCTTTACTACTCTATTTAACTTGCTGACTGTGTGCATGTGTATTTATAGTGATTTTTTATTTAATTAATAAACACTTAAAAAAATAGGCAACACAACAATTAAAAAAAAGGCATGCAAAAATAAAGAAGCATAAAGTTTTAACGCACCGTTTTGTTTCAAATTTAATTCAAAATGCCTTTTTATTCGCACTAAATGAGAATGCAGCAAACAAAAAATATTGTAAAAACAGCACGATAAACAAATCAACGTTAATCGCGTCCTCTCCTCCTCGCTATACGTTCCAAAAACTTTTTAATTCAACTTCGTCAACTTTTTAATGAATGCTCATACGAGCTCAAATTCTACAAACAGCTCTCAACGGCACAAAGGCAAAAACTAATCTAACCGAATCGGATCAAGCAATCGGAGGAAAACAAACTGAGACATACTAAAAAACGACAGAATTAATAAAAGACGTTAATAATTAAAATAATTAAAATCTTGTCTTTGTGTATTCTTCCCAATTATGTATATGTTTTAGAAAAAAATTGTTAATTATGTGTTAATTATTTTATTGATTTTATTTATATATTGTATGTTTTTGATATATAATAAAACAATGCTGTTTATTGCAAATCGTGTGCAAAACACGTCAAGTAGTTGGTTTGTGACTTATTAGAACCTCTAAACACTTATTATTATTTACATTAAAATGTACTACTTTTATATAATTTCCATTGGAAAGGTTTTACGAAAAAAGAAATAAAAAAAGTTAATATAATTCTTAAAAATTGCATTTCACCCATGCGCTTTTGACAATGCTGCCAAGTGTCACACGAATAATCGCTTGCTTTATCATTGGTTATGGTATAGATAAACTACCATAATAAGCATTTATACTTATATATCTTACAGTTACTACTACGACGAGTACTACATAGACTAAAAATGCTGAGATCTTGTCCACATAATACTTTTACAAATAAAGTGATTTTAAAAAATATTAAAAAAACAGTTATTAGGCATTATCTGCGAAGTTTCCTTCACGCATGTCCACTTATAAGCAAAACTAATACTATCAAAATACAATAATGAAAGAGCATTGCAAAAGGATTTTACCAAGGAAATGATTTATAAGTAGTAGTTTGACGAATCCTGACATATTAAAGCCGACTAGATCCGACTATATTACGCCATTCCAAATCAATGTATAGCTAAAAATATGTGCAAGGGTCTGTGTGGACGACTATCGGTGTGGAAAAAATTATTAGGATTGCAGTTAATCCATTAATTTAGTTGGTTCATTTAACAGCTTCATAGGGAAACTGTAGGAACCACTTATGATATCCATTCCTCATAAACAATCTATTCAATCTAACTGTTTCCAAGTCGAATGTGAAAACAGCTGCTCTTGCACTTTTTAAATATAGCACTAGCTATTTCTGCTGTTAACCAGAAATGAATCATGCGCCATGTTATTTTCATTTGCTTATAAGTCACATCAATAGGCAATAGCACAAATTCACTATGTTCTTATTTAACATAGCTAAATTCGAGTGGCCAGTGTTGATCGACTTCAATAAAAGTTGGTATTTATCATAGGTGGTTTTTAGTGTTTGTACATCTTTTATTCTTTTGATTTCTAAATGTGAATTTAAATATAACGAACATCTTAATTTGGTCAGTAATATTAATGATTACGCGAATTCACAGTTTAGTGCATTCCACTTTCAACATTATGGTCACCCGGCGCAAATGTTTGAGCACTGTAGAATGTCCGGTTAATCAGTCCGTTGGTAGTGTTGAGTGGGAATGAAGTTGGGTCGGTTTGCGTGAAGTTGTAGTCACAATAAAATTTCGCGAAGACCGAATCAAACTTAGCGCGTTTTATTGTTTTTTATTCGTTAATTATTTTTTAAAGTTTTTTGTTTTTTTTTATACGTGAATGTCTCAAGTCAAGTAATTTGTTGAACACAAAAACGGTAAATTTATTTCTTATTTGCGCATAAAAATCAAAATCAATTTCTATGTTGCTAGCGATCATGCTCATTCATGTTAATCGTGACTGCCCTCTCTGTCACTCACTCATTCGCTAGCCGGGTAAGAAAAGGTTCGCACAACATAAAAAATTATGTCTTGCCGCATGTTTCGCCTCTAATGCTTGCCATTTAAGCTAGTTGAATGTGAATTTTACTTACTCGAGCAGAGCATGTCGCGTGTTCTTTTGCTTATTTGTATTGTTGCTGTTTGGATTTGCTGAGGGCATTTCTTCTTGTTGCATTAGGGCAAGTGCAACTGGCTCTCTCTTCAGTATTCCATTTTAAATGTGTGCGCTTAAATAAACAAAATTTGGTTTGAATTTAAAGAAGAAGACAGACCTCAGTGATAAAGGCGTGCAACGGAGCCAAACAAACAAAAAAGTATATATATGTACATATAATAAAAAAATTAAATTTGTAATGCCCATTTAACAAACAAATAAAAAAAGGGAATTAATTTTTTCACTCATTTGAATATTTGTTGTGTTCTTGCTAAAAAATTTCCAATTACAAAAACCCAATAAAATGAAGCAACCAAAAATTGTTTTGCAGCTGAAATTCAAATGAGCGCGATTTCTGTCATTTGTTTTTATTTTTTATTTCTTTTAAGGAATTAATTTGAATACGATTTATTTCTGTTTAATAAATTTTGAGCAAATAAGAACAACAACAACGACTGTGCAAATTTTCATGAAAGTCTTCAAGTGTTCTTCAATAACAACTACAGTAAAACAATAGTATAGAACGGTTTCCGTGTTGCTAAAAGTATTAATAAAAATAAAAACGCAGGCACTCAAAGCTAAAAAGACGAAATGACATAAACAAATTGAAAGACAAAAATCAAAAACAAAATCAACCATACTTTTCGAAGGCAACGAAAATTATGATAATTGTTCATTAAACATGACGCACACATACACATTTACGCATAAACAAAAACATGCTTAGCATACAAGATCAAGCGCAACGTGTACATACGAATAGAGTCGTAGAGCGAATACCTATGCATCTATCTCAGTCGCTTACACGCACATAACAAACGAGTCTAATAGTATTCATTGAATACTCTTGGATGCAACATGTGTTTTGTATACTCTCACCGCGCACTCACTCACTGCTTGTACTCTCTTCCACTATGTTCCTAGCACAAACATTAAATTTGTATTTGGTTTCTTTTCGATGCGCTTCACCATTCAATCAGTTCCATCAGCGTCGGCGCCAATGTTTCGGGTCAATCAAATCAGTTTCAATTTCAGTGCAGCTCAACCATTAAAACCATTCAATTTTTACTTTTAATTACCCAATTTTTGTTGTTGTTTTGCTTCTATTTTATAGTTGTTATTCGCAAAAGAAGTCAAAGTAAAATGTGAACAAAAATGTCAAGAAAAATAAAGAAATTTTTTAAAATGCATAAATCAAATTCGAATACAAAATAATAAAATTTTTTTATTGTTAATAAATCAATTAAAATAGTGCAATAAACAAATTAAACGCAATAGCAATGTTAAAAACGTTTCAATTAAAAAATCAAAAATTGAAAGCGACAAAATTTAATCGACTCAAAATGTGGAACACGTCTTGTGCAACGTTGTCTAAACAACAAACCCAACAACAACAACAACAACAACACAGTCAGCAAAAAGTACAAAACTCAACACAACAACGAGGAAAAGTAGCAGTCGGAATTGGAGTGGGTAAAAATGCACGACACCAACTGCGTTTGCAAAAACAACAAATCTTCTTTATGCTTTGGGCAGCGCTGACAGCGGCTACAATTCATGTGAAGGTGAGTGGCAACAACAAACAATAATAATAAAATGAGACACAAACAACGGCAAAGAAATTATTCATTAAAAAGAAATTAGTGACGCTAACGAAAAAAAAGCAATGAAGAACGAAAACAAAAGGTCGCCAAACACGCGCAAACCCAAATACATGTCTACCATGAATGCCGTGTAAAGCTAAAAATTTGTTTGCTTATTATTTTTGAATTTTGTTAATTTATTTCTTAAAATTTTTTTTTAGTTGATTTTTTTGAATTTGATTTAATTTTAAAACTTTTTTAATGCTCGTTTAACAAACTTCTTTTCATGTTGCTTTGCTGTTATTTGCATTTTGTTTTTAACTTCAATATTATTTTTATTTATTTTATTTAATTTGTACTCAAGTCGGTCTTCAAGGATCTGCGTTTTTTTTTTCGTGAAGTTGTGTTTGCCGCTTCATTTATGCACGTTTTTTGTACTTAAAATTTTTGTTGTTGGCTTGACGTGTCGTGTCTTCTTCTCTTTGTCAATTGTTGCAGAAACAAAGACGAAAAAAACAAAAAAAAATGAATTTTGCTTTCTATAAAAACAACAATATTGTCGCTTTAAAATGATTCGTGGAAACAACAACAGCAAAATCATTTGGGGGCGTTGGAAAGTGCTCAAAAAATCGTTTTCGTGTTTTTCTGTTTTATCTTTAATGGTACTTTGGTGCACTCGATATTGGTGAAGGCACACTTGAATAAAAAATAATTACACCTTGCAACTGTCAAAGACATTGCTTGTACCCAAATATGGTACATAGATAAGTACAAATTGTGTATGACCTGCTCAATGTCTGGTAAATCCGTCTATCTTTATATGTTTGTAAGTAACGCTTTCGTGCAAAATATACTGAACCGATTTTATAGAACAGACTGGCATACTTACTTTTTATATATTTTTTTAAAAGGAAAATCAGTTTTTTTTTAAATTACGTTTTTGCACAACCACTGCACTTAACAGCTAGTATAAAATATTTCCCTTGTTGCACTTAATCAATAGCACAATATTAATGAGGTCAATAGTGGCAACTGACACTTCATTAGGTTGGAGCAGCATGTCAACCACTTAGCACCGACGGGCGACACCTGAAAACGCTGCACCACCTAGAACCATACCAGCCATACCGCCATTCATGGATGCGTGACCAAGTCTTATTATTGTACAGGTCATCTTTAAACATAATAGATTCGCAGCATAGACGATAGGGGGACAAATAAGTAAATAGTGGCATGCATGATGTACTCTGTTCTCTTAAACGTGGTGCTCATCTTAATGTAGAGTTTAATTAACCAACATTAACCATATGAAATCCATATTCGCTTAGAGAGATTGAGTTCTTTATTCGAATCTATTAACTGCACGGATCTTCTGCTTGGCATCTACATCACATCTATTGGATAGATTTTTTTCTTCGAGCCCTCTGTATGTAACTACAATAGTTTCTCATTTTTTACGCTGCTCTACAGCTAAACTTTTCTTTTTCTAAAGGCTCTGTATTTCTGCATTATCAGGGGTAGCTTCCATATATCGAGCTGAAATTCGATCAGTTACGAGGAGTGAATCGATCAGAAGAACGGGGGAGATGCAATATCCCATACTTCCTAGATGTTTGTGGAAGTCTGGGTTTTTTCACCCAAGTTTGTTGGAGTGTCTGCATAGTTTGCTTTGCGTTCCAATCTGCTCCTCTACAGTGTGCAAACTGTGGTCACAAGAATGTTTATGTGCTTTTCTAAGCGGTTTAAGTCGCTGGCACTGAAGCGATGGGTCTAGATGCTTAATAGATGGGTCTAGAAGGTCACTGTGCAATACAGAGTTGTGCACGTAATAAGGAGCTTTGACTATTTTTCGACGCGGCCTCGATTGAAATCTTTGCAGGATTTCCAAGCTAGAAGTAGAGATAGTACCTCAAAGCTGTATACCGTGCGTCCGGATTGGTTTAATCATAATTTCATGGGGATATGCGGAATTTATTGTGAAGACTAAGTCGCGGCATTAGTCTCAGTTGCCACAGCAGCTCCTTTGTTTTGAGATTGACTTGCTTCATTGTTTTCCGATGTTTTGCTACATTCTTTGGTGCATTGGTCCATTATGCAGCTTATCATAGGTAGCCACGCGTTTTAGGTAGGCACACATTCAACCAACAACAAAAACTTAACTTCTAAGCTTATTTTACCGATTGTGTTTATTGGCGTTGTTGCTTATCGAAAATGTATTCAAATTGCTTTGGGTGGTATTACGACAACGACACAACCACAATAATAATAATTAATAATAATTAATTACTAATAACAACCATAAGCACAATCATAATAATAATTCGAACTACAATTAGAACAAGCAGCCATCGATTGAATAAAAACTACCATTGGCGTTGAATTCCATGTAGTGCTATCTGCATTGGTTAATTGCGAAGATGATGATGATAATAACGACGATGAGGGCGATGATGGCATCACTCGCGCAAACAGTAAAGCTTAAACAATACAAAAAGAAATGCCAACAATAACAGCAACGATTACAAATGCATACACATGCATTACATTCACTGTGTTCGCGTATTGCTTAGTATTCGTGTGTCTTTGCACTGCGTTACCGTGCTTGCTCGCTCTTATTTATTTCTTTCGCAATTCTTATAAATCTGAAGCGAATGAACATTGCATTAAATAGTGTACAATGGCAAAGGGGCTGGGGGCGGCATGTCTCATGGCAAACAATTCTTAGGGCGCTTCACTTCGTTGTTTTTCGTTTTCGTTTTGTTGACTTTATTGTCTTTCATTGGAAGCAATTATGAAAAGAAAGTGACTAATTGCATTTCTTGTCACTTACTTATTTCATTATTTCTCTGTTCGTAATTTTTTTTATTGGTCATTCTAAAAGCAAATGACGAAATAAATGTTTAACCAGCGAAAGGAAGTTGTCAAGGGTAAAAATTATTTTGCTGCAAACAAAATATAGTGGCCATTACTTATGTTGACAACTATTTGGAAAAGAAGGTTTTGGTCGCGCTATTCATGATTTTCCTGGTATAATTCTCTATGGAGACTGTTGAGGAAGTATTTGACTTGCTAGGCAAGAAAGAATACAACGTACGTATTCTTCTATTCTGGCGCTTGAAACGTAAAGCAAGTCAAATAGTTCCTCAACAGGTTATGGGCCCAGAATCTAGGTCCAGGGTTATAGTATAAAAATAAATTTAAAAAAAAAGTGAATATGAGTGCGTTATACAATATAGAAAAATTGGATGAGACCAATTATAATACGTGGTGTGTTCAAATGAGAAGCGTGTTGGTGCATCAAAAGCTGTGGTCAATAATAGACAATCCTAAGCCACCTGCAGATGAAGTTAAATCGAGTGCTGCATGGACTTCGGCTAACGAGAAGGCGTTGGCAGTTTTAACGTTGTCTGTTAAACACAGCCAAATAAACCACATCAAAAAGTGTCGCACTGCCTTAGGAGCTTGGGTAGCACTTAAGGAAATCCATCAACCATATGGACCTGTGTGGAAGGTGTTACTATTCAAAAGAATGTGGAACATGACACTGGACACGATGCTCAAAAAATTGGTTTCACACAATGAAAAAGTGAACCATGTGTGTACACAAGGAATGAGGACAACAATATTAATATCGTGACTGTATATGTGGATGACATATTAGTGGCCAGTTCGGATAAAATCGAGCTTAATAATATCAATCAAAAAATTTCTAATTCATTCCAGATAGTCGACAAAGGCCCTATTAGTCATTTTTTGGGTATGGAGGTGGAAAGGGTTAGTGAAAGAGGTACCATTTTCATTAACCAACGGCAACACATTACACAACTCTTGCAGCAATACAACTTCGAGAACTGTCGCAAAGCAGTAGTTCCATTGGTACCAACTTTTCAAGTGCAGTGCCATAAGGAAACATGCAAACCTCTTGACCAAACCGAGTACCAATCGCTCATCGGATCGCTAATGTACATAGCTATCACAACACGGCCTGATATCTTACACTCGGTATGCAAGTTGTCGCAGCGAAATACAGACCCACGTAACGAGCATCTGGCAGCAGCGAAACAAGTGTTACGTTATTTGAATTCAACAATAAACGTAAAGCTCAAATATGAGAGGACCGGCAAAGGAGTCGCAGGCTACGTCGACGCTGACTGGGACTCAACGACTCCCCGGATAGGAAATCCTTTACAGGATATGCGTTCATGCTTGGTGGCTGTGTGTTCTCATGGGAGAGCAAGAAGCAATCGTCAGTAGCCTTAAGCAGCACCGAAGCTGTATATATTAGAAAATTATTAAATGAAATGTATTTGAACAAAAAGGTTGAAACAATCGAAATTTATGGAGATAATTTGAGCGCGCAAAATCTAGCTAAAAATCCTGTTTATCGTTCCAGAAGCAAGCATACAGATATTCGCTATCATTATATTAGGGAGATATATAAAAAGAAAATTATTAATTTAAATTATTGTTCCACTAATGATATGACAGCTGACATACTAACAAAAAACCTTGCTAAAGTCAAACATATTAAATGCATCCAATTACTAGGACTATACAAGAACTAAGATAAGCAAATAATTATTATAAATATGAATTTTTTCCTTTGTTTGTTCACTTATGAATTATTAGAAGAACTTATTGCTATCAACATTAAAGGGGAATGTTAAAATGTAATGAGTAAAATGTAATGTTAATAAAATAAGTAATAATATGAACCTGTTTTCAAATGCACTAATGTTAACTACTTTTAATGTAAAATCTGAATTGAACCTATTAAAGTGCTTTCTATTCTGGCGCTTGAAGAATACGTACGTTGTATTCTTTCTTACCTAGCAAGTCAAATAGTTCCTCAACAGAGACTAACTAAAATTATACGTAATATAAATAATGGACATATAATCTTAAAAAAATAATAAAATTTGCTCAATTTCTTAAGTTAAATACGTTTTAAGAGCGATTTTCTGCTCAAACCGCAGATTTGACTGTGCCAACGAATTGGAAACGAATTCGTTTAATTGTAACATTTTTGAATTTTTCGGATATATTAAATTTATCAAAATCGGTACAACGGTTTCGCCGTCCATAACGGACAAACAAACAAACTGTTCTTATTTCGAGTTCCTTTACATGAAAATAAATGGTCTTTTCCGAAAATGTACTTTCCTTTCATTTTTACATCTGTTGTTTGGGAAGAAAGGTACGGTGTTGAGCTAAAGGGTGTCCTCCTCCCCTTTACTTTGCAGTTTTGGCATTCTTGCACTTTTGTACGCTAATAGACGATCTTGCGCTCAAATCCACATGCGCTGAATAGTGTTCCATGCCAACATCACACCACATCCAGTGTATTTGCTCAGTGCTCAACTGGAATTCACTGCAAGAATTTCTTGAATTTGTTTTACTCAGACTTGTTTTCGGTGCATTTATTTTGGAATGCTTCGCTGTCGGTGTCTGCGTTGTTGTTGTGGTTGTTGTTGTTAATTTTATTTTTTATTGTTTGATGTGTGTAATTAAAATAAAAATTTAAATTGAGTTTTGAAATCAACACTTTAACGAGTTCACTGAGACATTTCACAGCTAGTGCGTGCTGTGCTGACTTGAGTGTATGCCATGTCAATGCCAATTGTTTTCTTGGCTCTGAATGTGTTCATATTTAGTTTGTGGCTTCGTTTTTTTTTTCTTCTTTTTTCTTCTTAGATAGTGTAAAACTCTCAACTCTTTCACAATCTTATGTTTAATGCTTCAACTACAATAGCGTTTTCACTAAATTCTCTGCTGTCAAGAAAGTATCCACGATTTATATCACTTAGGCCAATCAACAAAAGCGATACATTTTCTTAACTATCATATTACATGGAGAGATATAATCGTACTTCTCACGAGGTAGCAACTTGAGTTTTTGTAAAGCCGCGTGTTATACACCGAGTGGCCAATCGCAATTTTTGTAATTTTGAAAAACATCCGGTATGAAAAAATGGTAGAAATGAAAAAAGAAAAAAAAAATTTGTTGTATGGATTGAAACAATCCAGTTTTTCGGTTTATATTAGAACATTTAACGAATACATAAACAATTTTAATATCTAAGAGTTTGTAATTTCGATTAACACAAAATTATCTATAGGTAAGATAAGCGTATCGTTTCAATTGTAGTCGATGAAGAGAGCACATTAGTGCTGACGAACTTAGAAGTAATTGAATTTCACAGTATCTGAGAAAGCATTGTATATATAGAAGCTTGATTTACAGCGAAAATATTACAATTGCTAAGTGGATTATACTGTGGAATTATTGATTGGCTGTCATCAGTGAAAAAGAGTAGTAAAAAAAATTAAAAAATAAAAACTATATATATATATATTATAAAAAGTGTACAAAAACATTTCAAGTGTATATATTTACGTGTATTAAAACATTAAGACTTGGGATCTATCAAGCGACTGCCGACAAATTTTATAAATACAAGAGTCGACTTTGCTCCACTGAGTCCAACGCATATACAACCTGTATAAATCTAAAAAGCAATGAGTTGCTGCTTCGTGCTGTGATTTAGCTAAAATGGAGTTAAATGAACCGTTTTCACAAAATTCAATTTTACCAATTATATGATAATGTAAGTAAAATTAATGGGAAAAATTCCTCTTTTTTTTGCTGTTTTATGGTAATTTTTTTTTTTTTTTAAATAATTTTTGGATTTTTTTACTAATTTTTGCGTCAAACGCTTGTTGTTGCAATTATTCATAAATAAACCTTGTTTTGAAATACGAGAATTCAATAAAAGAAAAAAATATATAAATAAATGTATAAATAAAAAAATAAATTAAAATCGTTGAGGCAGAGGCAAAAAAGTTGACCAACGCAACTGGTTTCGTTTTATGAAATCAAAAGCAAAGCAACAATAACAAGGCATAGGCAAAATAAACAGAAAAAATGATATTGGTCGTTCAAATAAATAAAATAAACGAAAAAAAAAACTAAAAGCTAAAAGTGCTTAAAAACGCAAAAACCTAAACGAAAAAAAAATTGTGCAGCTTCTTTCTTGGCTTTGCACTGCTCTCCTCAGTCAACTGCCACTTGTTGTTACCGTATAACACTAACAACAACAATAATAATAAAGCTGAAGCATCGGGTTTGATCAAGCCACTAAACGCCTGAACCTGTCCCATGCTCCACCCGGCCCGGTTTGATGCGGTCCTTGGCTCGATAAACACGCAAAGCATTTGTAAATGTTTAACCGCTAATTTTATAATTTCTTTTGTTGCCGCTTTTTATTGTTGTGTGTAACTTTTCAATTAGTGGTATTTTCCGGTGATTTGTTGGGTGGGGTAAGGGAAAAGAGCTCTAACACGACTGGTATATCCCCTACACTGAGACGCTACACTACTCAATGAACTTCGTGTAAGGCCTCTCAGTGGTTAGCATGCTGTACCATGCGCATAGAGTTTCTGGGTTTGCCAATGTTCAAGTCTACTGTAATTAGGGTTTTGCAGAAATGAATATACATACTTGTACATGGATGTGTACTGTATATTGTGTGAGCCTTTTTCATGCTCACTATGCTTTGGCATGTCATAGTTTTCCTCAGCCCTTAGTTGTATTGTATTGTATTTTGTGTTCGACAAAAGGTTCGATGTTAGTGAGGGTGTTTGACGAACAATTCGGTGTTCGATGTTTTGTTCAGCAAAAATAGGAACGTTTCTATCTTGCGTGTGTGTTTCGACAATAGATGGCAATTGCACTTGCGGAAATAATTTGTAGAGTGTACACGTAGTTACAAGGAGCAGAGAATTTGTAGTGAATTTATTGAATGCCTCCAGAATAAGCCAGCATTGTAGAAGAATAATAAATAATAATAAAATAATAATAAAAAAATGTTTCGACGATTATGCGGCCAATACTCTGTGGAGATATGCCATTTAAAAATTGTATGTCTTCATTGGGCGCGTTCAGCAGAAGTGTTTGATGACCTTTTTTGATGCTTTTCGCTCCATGTGAATGCCATGAATTTCGTTGAAAATTTTGTGATTGCGATGACTAAAAAATCATTACAAATTTCTTTGACAACCAAGTCATCACATTTCAAACAGATGTTCTTCGTTTGTAAACAAAGTAATAAAGACACAATTATTAAAGAAAATAATTTGAGTGTTGTTTTGTAATGATATTTATTTATTTAATTTTTGTTTATATGTATTTATGTTCTTAATATGTATTTAACAGATGAGACAAACAGAGACAACAGCAGAGACAAATCAGTAATCGATTATTAAGTCAGAGAAAATGATGAGTGATGACTTTTGCTTTGTCCAGTTGTCAAAAAGCGCAAAGTAACTGAAAGCCTTTTGTTTGGCATTATTGCAACTTTCATTAAAGTGTCCTTTCGCTGAATTAGGGGAGCTACTAAACTTAATAACTCCTCATAAGTTCGGCTGTCCATTCGAAGAATATTCTTCAAATCTACGGATGAGGTTTCATTCAGCCCCTTCAACAGTTTATGTGTGGGTGAATTTCTCTCGCTTGGCGTAACACTCTTTCATCCACATATTGTGGTTTCTTTTATTTTACGTTTTCTTCTTCGTTTTTTTTTTCTTCAAGTGAATTTGGATCGCCATCACGGCCAAAACTGTATCACATTCCGCTGCCATTTTTTCGTGTTTACTCGCTGAAATTTTTTAGCAAATGTTGTTCGACGAAATGTTCAAATGGTTAGTGGACAAATTAATTTGTGTTCGAAGAACAAATTCGAATGTGGATGGACTGCTTAAATGTAGATTTAAAGGCGGCTAACTTTCGCTGAATATCGAATTTCGATTTTAAAAATGTTTATGTTCGAGTGACATACGAGTACACATTAGGAGAGTTCTTGTTGTATTACTGCTTTTTTTTTCTATTCTCACAAAACTCATGCCACAATTACAGCCCCAAAATGCACAAGTCTGTCGCTGATCTGGCATTGATTTCAACGGGAAGAGTTATGACGCATGGTTTGGGTTATGGCGTACTTTTCCATACAAAGCAAATCCTTCGTAGCTCGTGTGGGAAATACGCTATGTGATGCTTTTGTATGGTACTAAGAAAAAAGAAAAGAAAAATTGCACCTCGCTGATGGCCAGTCACAAATAAACGCTTGAACAAAGCAATCAAGGGAAAGCAACCAGAAAAACTTCACAAAAAAACCGTTGATAATTTTTATATCACTCAATAGGTATACCACCTATCGATTTGCGAAACTTGGCTACAACATTTGTGTTTCGACTGGTAACTGTATTGATACATGATAGTTTGATTTTAATGAATGAATGCTTTTCTTAATGAGTTTCTGGGAAATTCAATGCAAAACCAAACCAAACCAAACCATTTCTCCACGCTTGGCAAGTGAAATGCATTTGAGAATTGTTTGTTGGGTTTTTCCAGCGCCACACTCGATCGACAGACAATTGGTCTTATTTGAAAGGAAAACCGCAAAATTGAATTAGTCCGTTCAACAGTTCAAAGGCGGTGTGTTTAGCAACATTGTTGCAGCGACATGTTGCTGTGTTTGATGCCAAATTGTTTTCAATAATTTAATTCCATAAGCTTGTTGGTTGGTTGATAAACTATGAAGTAGCAAAAAATAAATAAATAAATAAATAAAACAAAATTAAATTTTATTATTCACAAACTTGTCTGTGAATTAACCTGAAACGGCAGCAACGAAGTCGTAGTCAAAGTGGAAGCCGTCGGTATTTCACCTTTTTTGCTGCTGCTGCTGCTGCTGTGCCTGCGATTGTCTCAACTCACTTGTTGTATGCTCTTATTGGCGCTGCTAAACCGCTTAGCGGATTGTATTTTGAGTAATACTCATACGCACTGTTAGCCATGCCTAATTAGAAGATCAAAGACAAATTGCAAAGTGTTGAGTGAAAACAAGAATTTCGGTTTAGTCATAATGAGAATGTGTGGCATTTTTTTGTTGTGCTGTTTTAATGCATATAAATGCATTAATGCTGTTGGCCTTGTCGCAGTGTTCGATTGCAGAGCCTGTCGAACCTTGACCACCAACAATGCAATTGAAGTGTTACTCGGCCTTTGTGTGTTTACTAATTGAGCACATTGAAAAGTGAACACTACATAAGGCTAATTAAGATATATACACACACACACACATACGCAGTGACAATCACACACATAGTTAGAATTAGTTAGTTAGTTTGGCATCTGCACATCTGCACTTCTGCATAACCCCAACTGACGAGTATCGCACGCCACCGTCGAGCCATCGAGCATTGCGAGCAGAGCAAACTACGAGTTTGATGATGAAATCACATCAAATCCGCACATTTCTAACACGAAATCGTTGCAGTTGCAATCGCATTTTTTCCATTGTAATCAAAACGGGCTCTGCATTGAAATTAAGCACGTACAAACCGCTGACAGCAAAGTGTGGCTTGGCCGGTCTTGGCGACTGACCGCGCTCGCTGGCTTCACATGATTTTGCTTGACTCTGCTGGAATACCAGAATTATCTCGTTTCAGTCTTCCTGTTTAAACTTGTGACGAAAAGTTTTTGTTTGTGTGGTTTTTATCGATAAAGAATTAAAGAAAAAAAAAAATAAATGAAAATAAATTTAAAAAAAAAAACAAAGAAACAAATTTGGTGAACGAATGAGCGCGCGAATGCGACTTAACCAACTTCCGTTGCAAGTCGATCGATCGATAAGCTGAATTTGGCCCTATCAAACAGCGAATTTTCATCTAATGCGGTCAATCAGTTTATAATACAGGGGCGAGAGAGAGAGAGAGAGAGAGATACAGTAGAGGAGAGTAGCTGCTAACCCATAAAGTATATACATGGTGTCGTGTGCAAGACGAAAAGACATCTAAAAAAGAGGATGGGAGGTGTCACGGGACACCCGGTTGTAGCGAAGCTCCTTACGAATGCCTTGGATAGATGATATAAATGTATATAGCTTTGGCAGCTGAGTTATTTGAGTATATTGAAATTTCTTTTTTACTCGTTATAAAATTCTGCTTTGCTGTGCACAAGCGATGGAAAATAATTGTATAAAATAAAACTCACATAAGTCGAATTTTTATTTGATTATACAAGTCGGAAAATATACTTAGAAGCTACGCCGTCGAAACATCTCGAAATTCTTGTTACTCACAGTTTTTAGCATTTCCCTTGAGCTTCGAGTTATCGGTAATCCACTGTATATTAATGCATATAACTTGTCTTAGGATCTGCCTCAAGAGATCACGATTACTAGTTCTTTTAATTCAAGTTGTTGCTTTTGAGAAAATGTTGAGTTACTCAGGATTTTTTGCCATCAAGACTAGTGTTCGCCCAGAGGTTGAAATGCAATCACTTTGGCTTGGCAAAATATACAAAATAGTTATTTAAACGTCATAATATATAAATAGAACGCAGATCATGCCAAGAACGAAACCGGAACGCACAGAGAATATGATATTGTAGAATAGTAGTATAATTGCTACCTGCTTATTTGCAAAACCCGTTCAATTGCAATAAAACTTTTGCAAAGAAATTTCTCCCTTTCAATTTGTAGAAATTTAGCCCGCTTATTTGATAACCCCCTTTAATTTTGAAACATATACTAATAACTGTCAAATAGTAAAAGTATGAAAAAATCCCCGCATATTTGTGAATGTCGAAAAATGGGTGCACAGAAAAAAAATTAATATTAAGTAGCAACATTTCATGTATATAGTATGATATTTATAGACGATTGAGAATGGTTCGAAATGTATACATATATATTGCACCACCTTGTAGTATAAACCTTGCGACCATTAATTAAGCGACGAAGATATTATAGCTGAGGTATCTAATAAAGATGAATCAGAGTCTTCGGCAGATGAAATCACTACACCAGACCCATCCACCACGAAAATGATTAATGCTATTGGAGTGCTTCGAGAATTTTTCATGCCAATCGATCAAATCGATCTCAAATGAGCTGGAAAAAATGGTGGCTGCGGTTGTGAAGAACAAGGGCAAGAAACGCGTACAATCATAAATAGCACTTCAACCACTTAAAGTTTACAGAAATATTTATTTAAAAATATATATATATATATATATATAATTAGTTGGTATACAAATACATATATTCGATTAAAAAAAAAAACACTCGGTTAACTGCAACGAATTCTCAATTATCCGTATATTCGGATAATTCAATTCCCCGGTTAATTGCAACAAAAATCTTATATTTTCGCGGGAATTACTGTAGTCACATACGTAAATTGCCCACTGGTCTTCATTTATATTGTTCCCATGTATATTTCCTTTTCTCTCTTACATGTAATCTTGTGAGAGAGATGAATGCAAGATGATGGCAAGGAAAATGTCTTGGCATATTTATATGTAGACACGCTCTACAATATTTAATTGTAATAGCGACAACTGTTCCATAGGAGTGGGCTTCACAAGGACTAATTCACGGAACACGCTGTTCCCAAAATATATTCGAAAATTGTTTTTTTTGGTACATTTAGAAGAAGTTGTCTTTGCATTCCTAAAATCAGCAATAAATCGATTACAGACTTACAGATTTGCTACAATCGTCAGGCGACAAGACTGTGTTGACTAGAATTTGTACCTGTGTAAAGGCATAGGCAATCAAACCAAATGGAACAAGATTGGAAAACTATACAGCTTTACACGAGTACTTATTTTGTAGATAATTGTTCCTCTACTCGAAATCCCTTTTTAAATATTTTATTGGCGATTTATTTGAAATCGAGTTAGCTATCCCATCAGTTTATGCCATATGCTCCTGTTTTTCAAGTGAAGAGATTTTTGAAGGATGGGAGAGAACAACATTAAGAAAGATGTTTGGACCAAGGGAATCCTGTTGAAAAATGTCAATTTTCCCATTACATCCAATATTATATTATCATGGATAAATACAAGAAACTCATTATGGCACAAAAAAAAAAACAAAAAAAAGTTGGTTGCGTTTGGATTAATTTTTTAGTTGGTTCTGTCCTGATAAGTAATATTATGAAATGTGACACTGGCAATAATTTTTGTGAAATTTTGAAAAAGAAAATGAACGTAATATAACCGGAACAAACAAAGTTTCATGTACAGAATAGGTGCATTTTCAGGGCTTCACCTTCGTCGAGTAATGCGATCATTCTCGATCCGACTAGCGTAACGCTTCCTCCACAGCTACGTACGACGCCTCGCCAATTTCAGTTGCCTGAATGAATTTATGTACACCCGCAAGCGCATAACGCAAGGCTTGCAAGGAGCTGGCGTATAACATTTTCTGTTTGATAGTGGCTGTTTCGGGGCACCACGCCATAAGAACCAATTTCTCTTTGGTCGAATCTTCATCTGTGCCCTCGCAGTGATGTTTATACTCGAAGTCAAATATACCATATCGGCAAACCGTGGGTCCACCTTTCTGTAGATCCGACAAGTACGAATTGTAGTCACAGCCACGTTGCCCAATCGCCTCAACGTCGATCTGCCGTTCATTCTTTATGTATAGGATAACGTATCGAAATTTTTTCTCCTTTCTTATGAGGTCAAAATTCTGACGCACACGGTCGGAGACCGCAATTCCAGAAGCCATTACAGACATTTTTGAGTTGCTCCTTATAACAAAATATACTGAATTTTTAGTTTTAATTTTTTAGAATACGATGCTCGAGCTGGAACTTTTTCGAATGGATTTATTGAATTGTGTCTGACGTACAAATGGAAATTTTTAAAGCTTACTGAGATCAAAATCGGAATACGTCGAAGTGAGTGTTGCACTGACTGCCGGAACTAAGATTGTTCAAGTAAAAATTAATGAACGGACAACATTATAATGGTGGCTATTCGTAATGTTTACTGGCATTGACATTTTAAGTAGATGAGTAAGTTGGGTAAGGTTTTGTAACTCAAGACTGTGACCCGAAATGACAACGTTGTTAATGATCATGATAGACATTTATGAATCCTGCTTTGGTTCGTAACAGGGACTTGGTGAATATAGAAAATTTTATAATAATTATTATAAATCTGTATGTAACGCTTTCCTGACGCTATACTAAACCATTTTTAATACATATATTTTTTTAAACAACACATTTCCGCTATAGAAGTAACTGGCATACTTAATTTTTTGATATTTCAATGATAAAAATGTTTTTTTTATAGTATTTAGTTTGGTCAAGAGAGTGACAAAACTATGCACAACATTTTTCGTTCGCTGTTTACGCTCAAAGAGTGTACATCTTTATTAATAAGAATGTATACTCTTTGGATTTCTCTTTGCTGCTTTGTGTGAACCACAGAGCATAAAATATATTTTGAATGCCAAAGACGGTGGCAAAGACAATCCGTACAAATGACATTATTATCCTTTGTTTGCTTGTGCATAGTGAGTAGTAGTGAGTAGTAGTGAGGGAGCAATCCTTCCGATACCGCAGATCCACATCTCTTCACTGATTATGCGATTTAATAACGCCTCTCCAATGTTTTTTTATATATTATAGCATGCGAGTGCTGCCGATCTGGTGATCAATCTACCCGAGAACAGCGCCAATGCAAATGCATTCTATCGCATTGACTATGTACCGCCATACGGTTATCCGGAACCGAACACGACAATAGGGGCGCAAGAAATCGGCAAAGAGCTAAAGTTCTCACGTGCGATGCCGGGCACAAAATACAATTTTTGGTTGTACTACACAAATTCAACGCATCGCGACTTGCTCACTTGGACAGTGTCCATAACGACAGGTGAGTCATTTGAGCACAGATAGACAGCCGACGAATGTGTGAGCTAAAGAATTCGTTTTGTTATTTGTATTTGCCAGCGCCTGATTCACCGGCGAATCTCTCCGTGCAGGTGCGATCCAGTAAAAGTGCTTTAGTCACATGGACGCCACCAGCTCAAGGCAACTACGGTGGCTTTCGTGTGAATGTAATTGGTCTGACAGAACCAACCGGTAGCAATGTCAATCGAACATTCATTGTCAACGATACATTCCAGTATTACGTGAGGGACCTGACCTCAGGCGCTAGTTATCAACTGCAAGCGTATACGATATACGATGGCAAGGAGTCTCTCGCCTATACGAGTCGCAACTTCACGACAAGTAAGTCACGCACGATTCAACTGCCGAACGCGGGCAGCACTAGAAGACCTAGAAAGTGTAACTATTGAAGCAACAACACGGGCGACTCTCTCTACTCGATCAATGTCTATGGCTTAATATGTATTTCGATTAACACTAACGCTGATTTGCGTTGAAACTTTTTCTTACACTCTCACTCTCTTTCTCACACTCCACTACTCTCTATCTCTCTCTCTTTCTAACAATGCTTGCCAATTGGTAAAGAGCTACTAGACCAATTAATTGTGGAGCACTAAGAGGTAAAAAAAAAGGAAATGTGAAAAAAAGAAAGAAGCAAAACCAAAAACAAACCATATTTAACTAGTCCTGTTTAGCCAATAGCTTTAGTAAGTTGCAGTGAAGCTGAAATAAATTCTGTTAAATGACGATGGTTTTGGTGGACTTGTTAATTTTGAGTAAATCACTGTAGATACATATGCGCACTCAAAACCTCTATTAACCATACACGCACACGCACACATACGCACTCTGACACTCAATTCGTTTATTAACTTGTCTTCTTCTTACTTTGTATGTACGCCCGACTCGCTGCCCAACCGCTTGCCTACCTGAACATCATCAACATCTTTATCATTCTGCCACCACCACCACCACCACATACATGACGACCAATACAACCACCACCACCACCAATACAACCACCACAATCATCAACTTCAACACAACTACAACTATAACAACAACAACAAAAACAACAACTAATTAGAGCCAAACACACCGGGCAAATTCATCGTTTGGTTCCGTAATGAAACAACATTGCTTGTACTATGGCAGCCGCCATTCCCGGCGGGCGTCTATACACACTACAAAGTCTCAATCGAGCCGCCAGATGCACAGCAGAGCGTGCTGTATGTAGAGCGTGAAGGTGAACCGCCTGGCCCAGCGCAGGCAGCCTTCAAGGGCCTCGTACCGGGCCGTGCATATAATATATCCGTACAAACAATGTCCGAGGATGAGACATCGGTGCCGACGACAGCGCGTTATCTTACCGTGCCCATGCGACCGATGAACGTCACATTCGATCCGGACTACATCACGACCAATTCATTTCGCGTACGCTGGGATGTGCCGAAGATTTTCTCCGAATACGATAATTTTCAGATAGCACTAGCAACGTCCCGTCGGCAATTCTATGTGCCGCGCACAAATGCGACAACAGCGTACTATGATTACCGTGAATTCCTTGAGCCAGGGCGGACGTACAGCATTGTTGTGAAGACCATTTCGGATAGCGTTCATTCGTGGCCTGCTACTGCCGATGTGACATTACGACCGATGCCTGTGCGCCACTTGACGGCATTTCGCGATGATAAGAAAAACGTGGTAAATGTCTCCTGGGCGCCTAATGTGACGAGCACGCAGGATAGCTATCGGCTAGTGTAAGTGGCTCTTTAACGCAAACAGCGTGCACCGCGTGTGCTTCTTGATTTTGTTAAACGTGCTTAACTCGATTTTAGGTACTATGATGCAGATGATGCGCCAGACTATAAGCACACGGCGACAACTAAGGCGACAGAGTATAAATTGGACGGACTGAAGCCCGGTCGGCGTTACCATATTGCTATACATGCTGTGTCCAATAACGTGACGTCGAATGCATCGAGCATTGTCGTCGACACGCGTCCGATTGCGCCGATCGTTATCGATATTAAGGGCATGCCGATGGGTTTGAACATTAGCTGGCAAAGAGATATGAACTCGAGGCAGGATAAATACGAAGTGCAATACTCCCGTAACGGCACCTCCGAGGTGCGCACCGTTGTCACAAATCAAACGCAATTGCCCATCAAAAGCTTGCAGCCGGGCGCTGGTTACGAGATCAAAGTCTACGCAGTCAGTCACAATTTGCGCAGCGAGATGCATTCGTACTTTCAGGCTGTGTGTAAGTGTGTTTGTGTTTGTACGCTGTTCTGGAACGTTCTCGAAAAATGAAATGAAATGAAATGAAATGAAATACAATAAAAATTTGTGTTTTTTTTATTTTTCAGTTCCAAATTCGCCGCGAAACCTCACCATTGAAGCGCAGGACAGCAGCTCAATAAGTTTGCGTTGGCTGCCGCCGTTAACGGGTGAATTCAGCGAGTACTCGGTGCGCTTTCGAACTGAATCCGAGCAGTGGCAACGGCTGCCGAATGTGCGCGACAATAATGTGTCCATCACGGATATGCGTCGTGGTGAGCGTTACACGGTGCAAGTGAATACCGTTAGCTTCGGCGTAGAGAGCATTTCACCATTGGAGATCAATACGACAATGTCGCCGCAGCCGGTAACGAGTGTTGTGGCATTGGTGGACTCAGAGAATTTGACGCTCGAATGGCCAGCGTATAAAGGGCGTGTTGATTACTACACCATCAAGTGGTGGCCTGCGGACGAGCCCGACAAACAGTTGTATAAAAATGTTACGGACCAATCGACGAGTGAGTAGTACTACTCGCTGTAATCCTATGTTCTCATTTAACCAATGAAAAACAATGCCTTCCTTCTGCTATAGTTTTGGCCCCATTTGTACGTGTCGCCATTACCGACCTCATGCCGGGCACTGAGTACTACTTTGATATTCAGGCCAATTCCTATGGCCTCAATTCGGGCATAACACATTTAACGACGCGCACCGTGCCGTTCATACAATCGGATATTTTCGTGGTCAATGGCGCCAAGGAGGGGGAACCGAACAGCCTAATATTGACGTACACACCGACATCGCCCAAGTCTTCCAAGTTCGATGCCTATCGCTTCTCATTGGGCTATCCAAACGTTAAGTATAAAGAGAAGCTCGCCAGCGATACAGATCGTAAGGTTGTCTTCTCCAATCTTGTGCCCGGTCGTTTGTACAACATCACCGTGTGGACTTTGAGTAGCGATCTGGCCAGTTTGCCCATACAAGTTCAGGATCGGCTGAATCCGGAGCCAGTTAGCGATTTGCAGGTGATCGACCTAGCCGCACGGCAGACCACACTGCGCTGGCAATTGCCACAGGGTGACTACGCCGATTTCGATGTGCGATACATCAATGAGAATAAGAAGTTGATGCACAATTCATCGCTGAACAATGAGATAACAATCACCACGTTGTTGCCCTTCCACAACTACACCTTCACTGTGGTCGTGCGTTCCGGCACAGAGTTGTCAGTGTTGCGCCTCAGCGTGCCGGTTTCCGTGAGTGTCCGTACTAAAGAAGCGCCGCCGGGTCGTGTCGAGTACTTTCAACCGATCACTGTGCGGCCAGGTGATATCACTTTCGAGTGGTTACTGCCACAACGCGTTGCGAACGGCATTATAGAGCGCTTCACAATCAATTACATCAACGACAGGAATACCAGCGACGCCGGCTTAATCGACGTCGAGCCCGAAGAGACAGTCTGCTTGATCAATGGGCTAATGCCAGGCGCCACTTATATATTTACGATACAAGCGAAAAATGCTTTGGGCTACGGTGCAGATCGTGAATATATTCAGAGAATGCCGATATTGGCACCGCCCAGCCCGGATCCGGCAGTAGCGCCCAGCGAGGTCGCACATACCTCGACCACTATTAAGATACGCTTTCGCAGGAACTATTTTTCGGATGAAAATGGTGCCGTACGCAAGTACGCCATAATTGTAGCAGAGGATGTGAGCAAGAATTCGTCGGGCTTGGAGATCCCAAGCTGGCAGGATGTGCAGTCGTATAATATATGGCTACCATACCAAGCCACCGAGCCGTATTATCCATTCGTCAATGATAGCATTGAGTATTTCACAATTGGCACGGAGAATTGTAATGGAGCGACAAGGGGCTTTTGCAATGGACCACTCAAGACGGGCACCGCCTACCGTATCAAAGTGCGTGCCTTCACCGATGATGACAAGTTCACCGATACAGCATACAGCGCGCCCATGCAGACGGGTGAGTAGTGCTAACGTTTACCCTCTCAGACGTTTGCTTAAGTCTCTGTTGAACTCTGCACTTTGCTACTATTTGATCTACTTACTCTAATTGCAGAAACCGACAACAGGGTGGCTTTTCTGTCCCTCGTCGGAATCCTTTTGTCACTTTCATTATTCGGTGTTGTCTTATGCTACTGCAATCACAAGCCGAAGCAAGGCAAACAACTACGCCTGCGCACCTCGTTCCCGATGCCCGAACCGATGGCAACAACGCGACCGGTACATGTAACCAATTTCGCCGAGTACTATCGCCTGATGTCGGCCGATTCGGATTACCGCTTCAGCGAACAATTCGCGGAGCTGAAACACGTTGGCCGCGATCAACCGTGCACGTTTGCTGATCTGCCCTGTAATCGGCCAAAGAATCGCTTCACGAATATTTTACCCTACGACCATTCACGATTCAAACTGCAAATGGTTGACGATGATGAAGGCTCCGACTACATCAATGCTAACTACGTGCCCGGCTACAATTCGCCGCGCGAATTTATCGTCACCCAGGGTCCGCTGCACTCAACGCGCGAGGAGTTTTGGCGCATGTGCTGGGAAAGCAACTCGCCGGCGATAATCATGTTGACGCGCTGTTTCGAGAAGGGTCGCGAAAAGTGCGATCAGTACTGGCCAGCCGATCGTTTATCGATATTCTACGGTGATATTAAAGTTCAGTTAGTCGACGATGTGCACTTTACCGATTGGGCGATATCCGATTTTATGGTATCACGGGTGAGTTCAGCATGATATTTGTCTACTCGTACGAGTATGTGTCGGTCGGACAGTCGATCGGTCGATGAATGCATTATTGCTTTTATTTTATTTATATATTTAATATATATATTATATTTTGCCAGAGCGCCGAACAACGCTTGATACGACACTTTCATTTCACAACATGGCCCGATTTCGGTGTGCCGGAACCGCCGCAGACACTCGTGCGTTTTGTGCGCACTGTACGCGACAGCATCGGCATTGAAACGCGGCCGATTGTGGTGCATTGTAGTGCCGGCGTCGGTCGTTCGGGCACATTCATTGCGCTCGATCATATCATGCATCAGATACAGACATCCGAGTATGCTGACATATTCGGCGTTGTGCATGGCATGCGTAAAGGTAAATTCGAAATTATATTAACTATATAGATAGACATATATATATATATATATATATATAGTTTGTCAAATGTTTTTTTTTAAATGTAATTTGGTTCTAAATGAATTGCAGAATAAAACTGCATTTTTACTTTTTCCTCTTAGTAATTCCTAACATCATTAATAAGCGGTAGAATTATACTTTTAGAGTTATTTTTCGATTTGCAAACAATTTCTTGACAAACTGTTTATATATGTATATATATAAGTAGAGTGAAATCTATCATGGAAGAACGAACACCCACTGTGCGTTTCTACCAAAAACAACACATACTCGTGTGTAAATTGAGAAATTTTTGTGTCGCTTTAAAAGAATTTAACTCTGATATAACGATATAGTACGATATACTATGTACTCTAACTCGATCCACTAATTCACATTTTATTACAATCTCGTTTTCCAGAACGGGTTCTAATGGTGCAGACTGAGCAACAGTACATCTGTATACATCAGTGCCTACTCTCGTTGTTGCGCAACAATCAGCAGTGCCAGCCCTTGCCGGCTGATGTACAGGAACGTCCGGCCGCTATTACCGATGGTGGGTATTGCATTGTTCATTAGTCGAATTTGATGATGATCATTATAATGATGATAATGATGATGATGACATATTCGTTTCGCTGGTGGTGTTGAATGTGTCGCATTCTAGCGCACATTAAGTTGCCGACTAACGCGCTTTGTTCTTTAATTTTTAACGGGATTACTCAAGCTTAACCACACTGGGGAAGAGCGCAAATTTGTTGGGGTTCTTAAATTCTGCAAAACCTTTTTTTTTTTTTTTTTTGTTTTCTTTAAAAGGCAAATTGAAAATGTGTAACTAACCAAAGTTTAATACTGATCATTTTTTCTCTTTTTCTTATACTTATAAATGGCCATTTCTTGCGTACATTGCACAAATTCACAAATCGAAAAAAAATCAAATAATAATTAAAATAAAAACCAATCACATTTCAACACCTGTAAAAATATCACAAACTTCCCACACGCACATTCACACACATTTGTCATCAACAAATATAATATGCAACATGCAATATGCAACAACAACAACAACAACACAACCACCACCACCAGATTTGGGTACTGAGAAACAACATGAACATGAGCTATTTAGTAAACTCTACGCCCAACCGGAGAAGACGATAACCAAAGACACCAAATTGTTGTATGCTCCGCTGCCGGAATACACAAAAATCAATATACTAGACGAGGATGAGGATGAGGATGCGGATGAGGATGCGGATGCGGATGTATTGGCGAAGCAACTGCATTTTGAGCTGCCGGAATATCAGAACGTGGACAACAACGAGTATGAAAATGAAGAAGACGACGAAGATAATGATGAATATGATGATGTATATGATGATTTTGAAAATGAAGTTGATGATGAAGATGATGATGATGATGAAGATGGCGAAGACGGTGATGATAATACAACAAACAGCATTGGTGCCGCTGAATATGAGACTGAAGCTGAGGCTAATAAACAAGTCGAAAATAAAGAAGACAATGTTGTCGATAATGACAATGACTATAACGCTAACGAGGACGATGATGCTGGTGATAATGATGAAGATGATGATGATGATGAAGCTGACATTGGCGTAGATGGTGTTGGTATTGACGAGAGTCCTTTACTAGGTTTGTACAATATAAAACGGCTACAACAAACACAACAATATATATATATATATATATATATATATATAGACCATTTGGAACACACACACACACACACAGAAACACACACACATATTGGAACAAATCAAATCAAATCAAAACATTACTAAAACGCATGCGCTTTTTGGACTACGACTACTAAGAGATTTTAACTGAAGAACCAAAAAAAAAAAAAACCAAAATCGCACTAAACCAAACACTAAACGAAATTTTTTAAGAATATCATATGATTCTAAGTTGTGCTCGTAGTTATATAAGCTATATGGTATACATAGCTCAATAATCGCCTGTTGAGTTAATCAACTTTCTCTAGCACTAACTGCCACTGCTAACGCCACGTTTCTACCTAAACCAAACATACTAAACTTACAGTTATTAGGTTGGAATTTTCTGTATCATTTATTAAAGTATTGCCATTGCACAGCGGAAGTTCACACTGAGGTCCATGTCAATCTAAAACGAGGTCATTGCATTTAAAAAATAAAAAAAAAAACAGCATTTTCCCAAAACACAAATTATTATAATTAATTATTCCAAACAACAGCAGTGAACTATAATCCAAGAGTGGCCGGTATACGCTCAGCCCAGCATACTCAGATGTTGTTATAATGCAACAACATAAACCAAACAAAGCAATTACGAGTACACTAGGCGTCGAAAGCGGCTGCGAGTGACGATCAATAAAAACTGATCGAATGCTATTGAAACTGCATTGCACCATTTTGCGACTTATTAGACTAGACAGCAGTTTCAGTCGCATTCGACATTAGGTACGCTAACGCGCATAATTCGTTCGAGTCAGTTATCGGATAATGTCAAATAGAATAATGCGTTCCATGGCGACGAAGTACTCATTTAAATATTATTTTTTTTTACAACTTTTATGCAACGAAGGTTTTATATAGATTTATAAGCTACTTGAATCTTCGTTGAGCAAGCAATGAGCAGACCAACTGGAATGAATAAAACAAAACAAAATTTATTAATTATACATTGTATATGTATTGTGATATGCCAATATAAGAGTCGATTGTTTTTGACGACGATACAAAATTTGTTGAAAGTGATAACACAGAGCATTATCAGCATTAGCATTAAATAAATGTGTAGCACGCGTAGCCGCTGTCTTATTAGGTTTATGCTTTATTTGCCGGCCGGATTGTTGTTCTTTCGCTACCTGCTCCTCTGCTAATGCTTTTGGAATGGTGCAAATCGTTGACATGGACTGCATTGTTACTGCTTACAGCTCGTTGTTTTCTTTACAATAATTTTATGCTTCATTTGCCTTTGGCGGCATCTTTGTAGGCTACTGAAATGACAGCTAAACACAGCTGACAGCAAGTTTTCCCCTCTTTTCGAAACGCGTTAAGCGAGGTTCTGCTGTACTTTGGTAACTGCCGTTGTCCTATAGTTAAATAAATATACAGAAAAACGAAAGAGGCCTTATTAATACAGTGTACTGAGCTAATTGACTGGCTGTGCAAGTTATTGAGTTTTCCAAGTTACTGGTTATATGCTTAAATTCATATTTTAATAGAGAAGTTTAGCCAGCGCAACTTTTTTCCTTTTGTTTTTTTGAGCACATTGGCGACAGCTATTGCTCTCATGTTTTGAGACATACATTTACATAACTGAATATGGTCTCTGTTTTCCGTTTGCACACGAATTAGCTCTATTAAATATTTCTACGACCTCTTAGTTTTACACATTATAATTTACTTCAGTCATTTCATTATCAGCAGACTGTGCTGAGCTGTCTTGGATTGACTCAAACTCGACGTATGAGGCTTGGGCCAGCAGCCATTCATCATATTTGGTTTGTGTGTAGCGCTGAAATAAAAAATGTTTAATGTCTTTGTAAAACTGAATATCTAAACAGCTATGCTATGGCTTTGAAGGAAATGTTCAAGTCAGTCGAGTCATGAAATTAATTCCTGTTCAAGTTATAGGGCATGCAAAAGTTATTGCATGTTCAAGTTAACGCGTGTCTACTGTATATCTAAACGCTAAACTAATATCTGTTGTATAATTTTCAAATAATAAACCATTGGGTCTTGTAGTATTTATAACAACAAAATCCTTTGTGTTTGGCTCGGCAGTAACGGAGCAGCACCAGCGCATATCAGTTGCCCAAATTATTTTTCAAGCGTATACCAATTGTACGCATATTCTCTGCTACTACCAGCTAAGAGCTGATTTTGTAACAATCCTACGAAAATTAAATCTTTTTTAAACGTGGCAATGGCAAAACGTGGCTTTGTATGTTCTACTTGACTAACGCTTCAAATTATAAATATAAAGCATGCAATTATTTTTTATAATTGATTATTATTATTATTACATATTTTTAATTATAAAAACAAACAAATAATTAAATTAATTTTCTTTGCTCCAACGCTTTTGCGCGCGCCATTTCAGTTGATGAAGGCATCGCCGAGACGGGCATATGAAGCAATCAATGCGCGTGAGCAGTGCTCAAGACGTTGATGAGAAACAGAGAGAGAGACCGAACTATCAACCGATCGATCAAAACATATATAGGTAGAGGGAGAGCGAAACAAGTGCCTCATTATATTTATATATAGATATATATATATATATAAAATTAGTAGAGATAAGCTTATGCATTATTTAATTTGTACGCGCGATTTATTTCGTTTAGTTACTTTAGAAAATTGTCCTGTGATGTTATTGCGTGATTATAAACAACAAGTTTAAGTCTTAGAGCGTAAGCCGTAAGCCGTAAGCCGCACGCCGCAATCCGCCACCTAACAGTTCTAGATACGATTTTTATCATATATACACTATACGCTATAAATAACTTGTAGCGTTATTATTTTTGTATCTAAGTCTGGCTTGTGTCTATTTTATATGGTATATTGTTGAGTAGCTATAACTGTGCGCCTGCGTTTGCGTCTGCGCCTGCGACTTTGACTGGAGTTGTGGTCCATCAAATAATTAAGAAACAAACAGTAAAAGAAAAAAATAAAAAACAAACTAAAATCATTTGTAAATTATGTCTAACGCGTTATGTGCCCCGAAGCTAGTTATATTTTGTAATAGCTCTTTTTTTTTATTTATTATTTTGTTGTTATTATTATTATTTTGTTTATTATATAAACTAGTGCCTTATCTGTTATATTTAAAAAAGAAAATGTATACTATCTGTTTTGAGCTCGCTGACATTGAAATGCCGAGAAAATTTAGGTTTTTAAGGCCCGCCCCCCCTCCCCCCCTCTCATTTTTACCCACGAACAAGTCTCGGCCACAGCGGTTCAATACTTTATCTCATAGCATTTTTATTCAATTTTATTTTCTTTCTTTGGTTTTTTTTTTCTTTTCTTTTAGTATTATTCTATGTTATAACTAACGCACAGTTACAGCTCAAACCTTAATTATTTATAAATATATGTGTACGTATATAATATATTTCAAACCAATGAGTCAATATGCATATAGGCCATTAACAATAACAAAAATGAGAAGATTTTAACTTTACTCGTAGTCTCTGTTCGATGTAAGTGAATTTGCTGTATAATCTGTAAGATCGTCATTGTAAAAATTGTAGAATAAAAGATCGTGTCTCAAATTAATAACAACAATTTTTTTGTACTTATGTGAGTAAATCGTGTATATCTGCTTTCTTAAATTATTATTCCACATGTTTAAAGGATATTTGAATTCGGCATCAAGAGCAACGACCTAGGGTAGTTCAAAAGCAGCTTCTTTTCAAATATCCAGTCGATGTTAATAAACCAGCTAGCGTAGTGATAATTGCACGTCCAAAACTCATACAGATCAGCTTTGATCACCGTCACGGAGAAGGTTCCATCGAAGGCTTGTTTGATGTCCAAGAAGACTGTGAAGGACTAATGTTTCGCCGCAAACGCAGCTAGGATGTGATAAACGACTCCACGCAGTTGTTCCGGTGTGCCGTGTTGCGATCTAAAACCGAATTGGTGATCAGAAATGGCTTCCTGAACACCGTGTAAGGCCAACAATCTGCTAAATTCTTTCGAATATTTTAAAGAAGGTCGGGATGACACGACGCGTTAGATATCATGGCGATTGTTGCGCACTTCCATTATGTGCGGAAAATAATTAGGGGACTTTTGTTGACAGTTCTAAAGACATATAGGAGACAGAGTTGTTTAGTGGCAGCGCAGTCCGGGCGGACTAGTACGTAGGCGCTCAAAACTAGCACCGATTGTGGATAACGAGACAGCAACTCTGTTAGTATCTCTCGTAGATTACCACCTCTCTGGACTACCAACAAAAAACAAACAAAAAAAAAAGTCAAAAGTCAGCAATTATATCTGTATATGTTTCACGGCGAATTTATTACGTTTATTCGAAATAATTGAATGCACGAATACGAGAATAGCACATCACAAAATATTTACTAGCGTTCATAGATCCAGTACAAGGACCAGTATCAGTAGAATGAGATAGAATCCTTTTATATATTATTCAACCTCTCCATGATTGAATATAGAAGCATCAAAGTATCCACAGCAATCTGCATTGACATCAACCATCGGGATGTATATTGAAATATGCATTACAAAAAATCGGAATCAGCGATTGAAATCTAAAAAGTCGGAAATCACCAGAATATTAATGGAACCCACGATGGAAATGGTGTAAAAATATTTTTTATATTTTTTTTTTAGTTTCTTCTTCGACTTACACAAAAAACATTAAGGCCGACATTTAATCTGCCATGCTACATGCCACCGCATCAGGTGGAAAACTGGGTTCGCTCCATTTGCACGAAAACGAGTGCTCACCCCACCAGAATTTACAATTTTGTTTTTTTCGTTTTTCCTATTTTCTATACAAAGTTTTTGCCGAACATGTTTTCCAGACGAATAAATTTTGTAGACTGAATGTGGTAGAGAAAATCGTCGGCAGGTAAACTTTTGACAGCGTCGAGCCCTACTGCGACTTCTTGACAAAGCAGAAAATGTCAGCGATTACAGCCTCAAAAAGCTTCAATTTGTGAGATATTAGAAAAGGCTTAGTTGTTGAGTGCAATTACTACTATAGTGGCCGATCCAGCAATTAGCGCGGCTCGTCATAGCTTAAATACGAGCAGCTATCATATTGAGGTCCTACCTAAGAGGGACCAAAATCATGTGATCGTGCCAGATAACAACCAGGGTTGCCTTGCCCTATTTAAAATGTTTATTTAGTACTATGGCTGAGCAACTAGTGATGCATGCATGCCTGCATTCTTGGATCTTGGAAGTAAGCGTCGCACTCGAATACGAATCCCAGTAATACGCAGGTGAGTCTTCTAGCCCCGGCCCTCTACTCTCTATACAAGTCTGATATGCTAACAATCAGAGACGAGCAGTCCGATCATCGTTACTTAGGCGTGCCATACGGTAAACATCTTCAACTGCGGCTCGCCAAACGAGGCGGCGGAGAAAATGACCAGTTACTTGGACAAATTCCAAGCGCTGGAATATAGCCATTAATGCTTCGCGTATATTCGAGAACATCGGATATCTCCGTGCTTATCTGCCGATATGACGCAATAGCGTTCTCCGGCTTACCGGCCGATAGTTGCGCACTTCCATTGTGTGGGGAAATGGCAGATGCGCAGCATGCTTATTAGCATTCACGACATTTATTCTAATCTTCATTTCGGATCTAGCTAACTCTCAGTCGTAAAAGCAATGAATAAACAGACAAATGCAAACAGTGGTACAGACAGTGGCAGTGGTATCACTACAAAATTTCTGAGCATACTTTGAGGCGTTTTATTTAAACATTAATTCATAGCCGAGACACAACCAATATGTGTTCTACGTCTTAACTTCCGGCATACGCCAAAAAGGTCATGATCGCGTCAAGTTTAGAATAGACAAGTGTCTGCAATAAATCTTCACAACTTGGCTTGGCTGTCAATCGCAAATGGCTAGTTGACAACAACAATGCCCACGATTTTAATAAGACGCATTCACCAAATACAGTGAACACTGATGAATTGCACATTGGTTGGGTGGCTAAATGCATTCATTGGTCGACAGTCGTTGAAATAAAAAGTTGGCATTGCATAAACAAATAAAGAGCACGACTAATTGCATTTGCACTTGTTGTAAATTGTTCTCGTCAGCATGCAATTATATGGCTACTACCAGCAGTCCATCAATAATGGAGTCAACTTTGGCTTTAGCCAGCTAACTCGAACGGCGAGCCAAACAGCCACGACTACTTGGGATTTCTTAGTAAGAGTATGTTTCGCAGCTATTTGTCATATTTGCTTTGCCTATCTATATGCTATGCTACATTGTTGCGACACACGTATTGCAATAACTAAATAGTGTAGTCGATACAAAGCTATGATTTGTTGTTATTATTATCACGAGTATGTGCTTATTATGAGCGATGTTCAGCACTCCACTGGCTATGCTGTGATTTAGTCAGCTATTGGCAGAGTTGCAGTTGGACAGACGGAGAGACAGTTGTCATTTACAGACAAGCTGCACTCTTATATGGCGGCAGCTATGAAACTGGCTAAGAATGCTCATCATTTTGCAGTCGAACGAACTGAAGACGCTAATTAGCCGAACGTGTTTTGATTGGAGCTGGGCCTACACTCGCAAAACTGTTACTACACGCATTTAATTCAAGTTTAGCTCAGGCCAAGCATGCAAATCCAATTGAATTTTGACCTAATTTAATGACTGAGATACACTAGACAGATGCGTAGATATGCATTACGGTTTGCAACAGTTGTACGTTAACTATGATATGCAAGGGTATGCATCTTTACCAGGGTTGCAAACCATTACTAAATGTGGTAGCTTTGTTTTCTTAAGATTTACCATATAATGTGCTGCTGTACAGGGCAATCGCAAATTTCATCAAATTTATATATTATGCAATACATCAAGTACCTGGGTTGTAGCTCGCCATTTACTAACATGTATGGATGGGTTCAACAATCGACAGACGTGTGTACGAGGGCGTTGAAGTCCCTAACCTACATGCGATAACAACATGTATGGTATCTCCTTGTTGCCATATTGAATATATATTTTAACGATAGATTTTATTGTTTGCTTGACCAAAAATATTTTTGGTACAATTGAAGCCAGTTGCTAAGGTAGGTAAACTGCTGTTGAAAGAACAACAATTTCTAATATACCGTATACGAGATTCTGAGAATACTCAAGTGTTCTTTGAATTAATGTCACCACAATGTGGTAGAAAAATGCCATAGTTTAAAGTATGAAGATCCTAGAATTTGTTGACCACACCCCACAAGTTGTGCCAACTTATCTTAATTGCTTAAAACGAATTGGTTGACAGATGTTGTTCATTTGACGCACTGTAACTAAAGACATGGCTGCAAACTAAACAAACAAAAATTTTCAATATAATTTCCACCCAGAAATTAATGCATGAATTTGTCGATTTGTATGTGTTTTTAAGCGCTTTTTTTTAACTCAGCCCTGTTTGCGTAAAATCTTCTAATTGCTATTTTGCCCACTGCCTGTTGGCCGTTTGATATGAAGTTCGGTACACGCCTTTGGTTCTGATGACAATACAATATTTTGTCAACGTTGTCTTAATGAACTCACCAGGAGCATAAGGTAATAATCATCAGCATAAGGTAATAACAAATTTACACAAGCATCATCTAGTTTGTAATGTCGCTTGATTTCTGAACGCGATTCAAACAAATTCATATCAGTTTTCTGTGCTCTTGCCTATATAGTAAATCAATCCCTATAGGCTTAGCTTAATTAATATATATTTTTGCATGCTTTATATAAGCTTTACCTGTATGTTTGTAAACGAGATACGAGATTGAACGAGATATTTAAGCACTTCAAAAGGCCAAATTAAACTGACACCTTGCACATGTGTCAAGGATCGTTGCCAATACAATAATTCCATAACTTTGTCCTTATGAACTGACCAGTAATATCAGGATTAAATATAAAGAACTAATCTTATTAGCGCCATCTAATGCCTAGCGCCAATAGTGGTGTGCAGCTTATGCCTCTCTCGCTTGCACAGCACCCCTTTGGAAAATTTGGAAAAGATATCTTTGTATTAAGAGTATTTATTTGCGTCAAAGTTTGATTTGAGCGAAAGAAAAAGTTACAAAAAAAAAATAAAAAAAAAATCCCGCGATTTTCCATTGCATTGTCCCGGTGTGGTTTAACGCCACATTGCTTTGCTGCCTTGATTTCCACTAATCGCACACTGGCAATTTAAACTGTAATTGGCTTAAACGCAGTTGTGCCCATTTTTGGTGCAAATAATTTCTAATTAGAAGTTTACCACTAGAACGGCAACGATTCGCGCTACACGATTGGCTTTGCTACGCTTTTTTGGTTGGTCTTCTCTGACTTCAACTTCAACTTGACAATAAATCAATGCCTTTTAGCTTGCGAACCTGCTCAGTCACTTGTATTTTCATGTAAGCAGCGTGTCTAACATGTCCAGTTGTGCACCTAGAATACGAGTGTATCGGTGTGTCTACTCGTATTCTATGCAGTTCATGCGGAAAAGGAGTATCTGAAGCAAAGAAACACAATTCAGTTGCGTTTATTGTACAATAAACTTAACGCCAGAAACATGTATTCTCGCACCGCTGCAAATATTAATAACATAATGTTGAGCAACACTGACTAGCATGATCATAATGTTGGTGTTGTTATTGTTTTTTCTTATTATTAATAGAACTAAGGCCAACCGCGTTGATAGTAATGATGAAAGTGATGATGATGATGATGATGATTATTGTTAAGTATGAAAATGCAATCTCTGGCGTTGCATTGTGCCAATCAAAGTGTTTCTAAGCGCATGCGTAGCTTTACAATATACACAGATACTTGTGTAATGATAGGCACACATAAACACACACAGTTATACAATAAACAAGCTGCAAGCGCAGCGAAGCCACATATATCAGACGTGTAAGAAAGAACCTTGAGGCTCCCTTGAAACTGCAACAAAGCTCAGCGAGCCATGTTCAGTGCATTCGCTGCATGCATGCATGCCGCAACGGCAAGCTCAGCTGTCTGGCTGTCTTAAGTCTTCTTACTTCACGCTTTTCGTTTATTTCGCTTTTGCACTTGCCTTGCATGCCAACATTAGAAGCTTCACTAATTCTGCACCGAGTTTGCACAACTGTCTACCAATACTCCTGTTGCTTCTATGCTAGAGCTACAGCATTGGCATACTGAGTCAAGTCAATGCACTCTTTGTGTTCTGCACACACACACACACACACGCACACATGCACAGGTTAAAGAAAAATTCAAGCATTCACCCAACAGACATTCTCAGCTTGCAATAAGCGCAATGTAATTTTTATAGTGGAAAGCCTTTTAAAACGTTTCAAAATGATGAGTCGTTTTCTATGCAAGGCAAGCGCTAGCTGTTTGAACTTGATTGCACATGTGTTTGAAGCATTATTGTGTCAACTGTATAACACTGTATATAAGTCTTTCGATTGGCGCTTCACGCGCCTGATCAGCCACTAAGAAGGAATCAATAGCCTGCTCAGTCTTTGGCGCTTAATGGCGCTACATAGTCATCAACTTAGTCTAAGCTTAGACTTTGTTTTCCATTATATATAATCCGACAAATGTCTTAACCAGCTTACAGCGATGAATATTATTATTTAAATATAAAAATATTTATAAAAAAAATTAAGAGCATTGGCTTATGTAAGCCAAACAATCAAAGACGGCAATTTTCTAGCATAAGGATAAGAATAAGAATAATTCTAAGTATGAGCATAACGATAACGATAAGAATAGGAATAACAATAAGACTATGGATTCATGGCCTCAGACTATTATTTTATTCGTTCGTTGCTGCTCAATTCCATTCCTACGAAGAAGTTGAAAGTTGAGTGGTCCATTGCCTCAAAAGCAAGAAAAACAAATGACAATTATTTTCATTGACTCATTCCTTTATTTTTAGCACAAAATAACACGAAAAACACGCTGAAGTAATTATTTGCAATAATTATTATTAACAAAATTACTTACAAATGGCTTTGTATATATTTTTTAGGAAAAAAAAAAAGAAAAGAACGCACAACGCTTAGCATTTTTTTCGAAGTCGATAATTTCTTTCAAAAATATTGTACAATATTGAAAACAGCACGCTATGGTCATGCAACAAGAATCTACATTTTGCATTGTTTCTTAACATTTTAATGAGCTGTTATTAATTAAACTAAGCCATAGAGAGCTTTCGTTAAGACAACAGCTATGTTAAAAAATGTCATTCACAGTCTCTGTTAGAGTTTACAGAGTACCTTTTCAATTGACAGACTGTTGAGAATGGGATGATTAGACTCATAACAATTTCACTGGCGTCTGCTAAATGCATATAAACGCTTACGATTTGCTTGGTGGGCATACTTTGTTGCTCTCTTAGTTAGTTTTGCAAGTACTAGTCTTTCTAATGTGAGCTCAACACGCCAACAAAGTTTCGTGCTACTCAGCCTTCTCCCATGGCATTCAATGTGTTCATCTGCTAATATTCTAATGTAAATCGTAACAAATAAAATTCCATTTTCCTATTTTATTTTAATACGTTCGATCCTTATAGATGGTTGTGAATATGGAGTAGCATCATTATGAATTACTTAGTTTTAGCAAAAGTTGCATCAACGTCAAATTGGAAAGTGTGCATCGAAAGCCAGAAACGCATGAAGTCTCAAAGATCGCTTATCGCTTATGACTGCTTTGAAGCGAGCTAACATTCCAATTAAGTGCTGCAAATTCATTAGTTATAATTATGAACAACAAAATAATAATGTTAAATAAATATATTATTATTTATTATTTATTTATTTATTTAACAATTTTCTTAATTCGCCATTTATAAGTATTAACATTGATAATATTGCTTAAAGCTAGCAACTAACATTTAATCAGCGATTAGACTTTCTGTACAGCTGAGATATTAAATATTTTGAGCTTATATAATTATTTACATTAGTGTATAAACATTTCAATTAACCAAGCAAACAAATTACATAATTAATAAACATATTTTACATAAATATTTTGTAAACATCAGGTCATCTTTTCGGCATCTGTCAATAGTTCAACAGAACAAAGCACACCTTCCTAATTTCAATCAAACGAAATCAGTAGGACGCTGCTTTCCCTGCTGAAAGCAACAAAAATTGTACGGAGCAATTTGAAACATTATATTTTCATAAATTTCAAACGTTGCGCAAACTCACGTAAGCCAATTTTTCTCAGCCGCATCGTTACTAGTATTGGTGCACATTGCTCCATAATATATTAATATAAAATATTACAAAACGTTTTTAGAGAAACAAAACAACTCGTCATGGATCCTTCGGTGGCTGAAGACTTCGCAGCGTTTGAGCAACGTCTGGCAGAAATCCTTGTAGCTCACGATGAACGACCAAGACTTTGGCAATATGTCTTCTTGGTAATAACCATTATTATTTGTGCATGGCTCTGGACGGGTTATCCACCGAATGGACTCTTATCAATGGGAGAGTTATTCTGGAGCCATCCAGTTTTGGTGTTGGCCATCATTACGATTTTGCTTATATTCGTTATAGTCTTAAACAAAATGGCCATTGGAAGAAACGTTATTCTGTCACGTGTGCGTGGCGTACTCGCCAATTATCAGATCGATTGTGATGACGAAGGAAGGCTTCTCCTGATAGATGAAGAAAACAACAACGACAACTAAATCGTTAGTAAGTTACCAAGACAAAGGAACACACATGCATAAACACACAGCGTTGAATATGTAAAAAAAAACAAAAAAAGTTACTAGTGTATATTATTGTTAGAATCGCCAAAAAGAGTCAATAAATTACGATCCCGCCTATGCAATTGGTAGTCCTGTTTAATATAATGCCTGGAAATTATTGTTATAGAAGAGTAGTTCGAGGGGCGCTGGGCTTTAACGAAGCATGCTGAGCAGAGCAGTGATCGGGGTTCGAACATCACTGAAGACAGAGTCACGGGTCATGGTTATGATCATGTTATGATCTGATGCCTAAAAATGTTAAAATGAAAAAATTTTAACCAACTGTGTTCAAAGCTTTCGAAGAACAAGAAAGAAGTTTAGCCGATATTGAAATTAAGGTGTCGATTTATTTGAAGTCTATGGCAGAAAAAAAAACATAGTTTTCCTAAGCTATTTGAGCCAAGACTGTATACGGCGCTATGAGACAGAGTACTCTTAGGGTCATCACATTTTCGGGGCGTACTTCGTGTGTATGGATCTTAAGTAATTCTTGTCAGCTCGATGAGTCAAGAAGAGGAAATATGTTTTTCAAATAAGCCCACAGTGCCACAGTAGCTTAGCGTAAGTGTTTTAAGTCGGACTCCCTATAGGTCATGGGATCATACCCTAGCAAGGAGCAGACTTTTTTAAAATCTGCTGGGGTTTTCAAAAAGAAAAAAAAAACGATTCCCACTACCACACTGTTCAGCACAAAGCATCACCCGTGTTCAACTGAAGCGTTGCTTTAGATGTCTCGAATTCGGGCATTTCGCTGGAGTTTGCCGGAGTAGCGTGGACAGGAGCACGTGGTGCTTTAAATGCGGAGAGGCCAACCACAAGGCAAACGTTTGCACTTCATTGCCAAAGTGCTTTATATGCGCAGCAAAAGGCAAGGACGCAAACCATCGAGCAGGCAACCGGGGTTGCCTACCTGTAGCTGAGAGGAGCGGACGTTTCAGGAAAAACCAAAATTAGATTCTTACAACTGAATCTAAACCACTGCGCGGATGCCAACGACTTACTAACCCAATCAGCGCACGAGCTCAAAATCGACGTTGCCATACTTAGCGAACCATACCGTGGCCACCCCTCCCCGGATTGGTGCGCAGACTCATCAAAAAAGGCAATGATTGGGTGTTACGGATCTACCAAAATGCGCTGCGGAACAACACTCGCAAAAAAAGGCTTTGTTCGGGCCAAGGTAGGGGACCTATGGATCTACAGCTGCTATCTGCCCCCCAGCACCAGCTTGGAAGAATATGGCGCAATGCTTGACGAACTTGTCGAAGATGCAAGATCCCATCACCCCACTTTCTTTGCGGGCGACTTCAATGCATTAGCGATCGAGTGGGGCTGCCCCGCCACAAACGCGAAAGGGCGCTGTCTACTGGATGCATTCGCCGTACTTGATATCGTCTTGGCAAACTCGGGCTCAGGACATACGTTCTCTCGACAGGGAGGCGGGTCCATCATAGACCTCACATTCATAAGTGCCTCGATAGCCAATTCCACGTCTTGGTCCCTTAGCGAACACTATATTGGAAGCGATCACATGGCTATAGTATTCTCGATCCATGAAGGCGTAGAGGAAAGTACGCAGCGCCAGAGCTAATACCACGCAGGATACAGGGAGGAGACTTTCAACCCCGACATCTTCCACGAGATGCTGAGCACAGAGACTACCGAGGAGCCGATGACTGCTGAGGACCTGATGACTCGGGTACAAGTCGCCCGCAACGCCAGCATGCAGCCCAGACGCTGATATAAGAGACACCACGAGGCAGCCTACTGGTGGAACGACGAAATAACAGCGGCCCGTGAGACATGCTTGCGAGCACGGCGACTACAGAAGAGAGCGCGCGATCAGGACAGGGCACTCGAGTTGCAGCTTTTACTCAAGCGTAGGCGGAAAGAGCTCAAAGTGGCGATTCGCGAAAGTAAGAGGCGTTGCTTTTTGGCCCTATGTGATGAGGCTGACCGCGATCCTTGGGGACGAGCATACCGGATCGTGGTAAAGAAAATAAAAGCCCCAAGACCAACAGCGCCTACCGATACATTGGAAATGGCACATATAGTGGCGACCCTGTTTCCCCAACAGCCAGACGTCACTGAGAGGTACACCAGCACAGCACTGGAGGATAATAATGGCTTTTATCCAGTAAGCCAAAAAGAGATGTGCCATGCAGCCCGGAGGATAGCGAACTCGAAGTCACCTGGTCCCGATTTGGTGCCAAACTTCGTACTAAAGGCGGCTTTAACTATGCTTCCGGACACTTTCAACAGAATGTACACGCAATGTCTGCGCGACGGTGTCTTTCGGGCAAGGTGGAAAATACAACAACTAGTGTTGATTCCAAAAGCGGAAAAGGATCCAAGAGAACCATCCTCGTACCGGCCCATCTGTCTCCTCGATTCCGCCGGAAAAATTCTCGAGAGAATAATATGCGACAGGATCGAGGCAGCAGTGCGGAGTTCTGGTGGCCTGTCTTCTATGCAGTTCGGGTTCACTAGGAAGAAAAGCACTGTAGACGCTATCCAGGAGCTAACCAATAGAGCTAAGACGGCAATCGAAGGTACGCGATGGAAGGGGGGTACCAAGCAATACTCTCTTGTAGTGACCCTAGACATTAAAAATGCCTTTAACTCGGCGAGGTGGGACAAGGTGTTGAAAGCTCTCGGTTCCTTTCGGGTCCCTAACTACCTTATTGATATCATAAGGAGCTACTTCAGCGAAAGCTTACTTCTCTACAACACAGACGAGGGCGTCACACAGTATAATGTAACCGGAGGCGTCCCACAGGGATCGGTCCTAGGACCCACTCTGTGGAACATTATGTACGATGGAGTGCTAAAACAAGCTTTGCCGAGAGATGTCAAGATTGTTGGATTTGCTGACGACATTGCCATTGTGGGAGTAGCCAAAATAATCAGCGAGGTGGAGCGATCGTGCAACGGTGCCATATCTGTGGTCTACGAGTGGCTACGGACGTCCGGGCTGCTGCTGGCCGAACACAAGACGGTAGCCGTGCTCATCAGTAGTCGGAAAAGAGTGGAACAGGCTCGGGTGCAAGTAGGCGAAACTGTCATCGTGTCAAAGAGGTCCATTAAATACCTCGGGGTGTTGGTGGATACGCGACTATGTTTTAAGGAGCACCTTGCGTATGCAAACCAAAAGGCTTCGGAGATCCATGACGAGGTTCAGCAGACGGGCGCGATGAGAGAGGTCGCACGAGCGCAAGCAAGAACGCGAAGCCGAGCAAAGTGGCAACACAGATGGAACGGCTCAACAAATGGGCGTTGGACGAATAGGATCATCCCAAATCTGGATGTTTGGCTGGACAGGAAGTATGGGGAGGTCAACTTTCATCTCACCCAGCTCCTCAGTCGACATGGATGCTTTAGGGCATATCTGTACCGCTTTAAGCACGCAACCGATCCGTACTGTCCCTCTTGCGAGGGCAGGGTGGTGGAAGACGCAGAGCACGTACTACTCAACTGCGACAGGTTCCAAGTGGGTAGAAGACAAATGGAACGACACTGGGGTTACCCTAACAGATAGGAATCTAGTTGCCCTAATGGTGTCGAGCGAGCAATGCTGGAGGGCGGTGAGCAACTACGCGGCATCGACAATGACAACGCTGAGGTCACTAGAGCGGTCCCGGCGTAATGAAGAAGCCGGTTAATAGCCGGAGCCATACCCCGTGATGCAATGCCTCGCGGCGGTTCCGCGGGGTCATGGTTACATCTATTTTTTTCTTCTTGTTCCTAACAGTACTTTACTTTTTATGTCTTAACTCTCTAATCTGTCATCCTAATAATGTCTGTATACTATGCATATCTTATAATGAATTTAAAAAATAAAAAATAAAAAAAAAATATAAAAAAAAAACACATGCACAGGTTAAAGAAAAATTCAAGCATTCACCCAACAGACATTTTCAGCTTGCAATAAGCTCAATGTAATTTTTATAGTGGAAAGCCTTTTAAAACGTTTAAAAATGATGAGTCGTTTTCTATGCAAGGCAAGCGCTAGCTGTTTGAACTTGATTGCACATGTGTTTGAAGCATTATTGTGTCAACTGTATAACACTGTATATAAGTCTTTCGATTGGCGCTTCACGCGCCTGATCAGCCACTAAGAAGGAATCAATAGCCTGCTCAGTCTTTGGCGCTTAATGGCGCTACATAGTCATCAACTTAGTCTAAGCTTAGACTTTGTTTTCCATTATATATAATCCGACAAATGTCTTAACCAGCTTACAGCGATGAATATTATTATTTAAATATAAAAATAATTATAAAAAAAATTAAGAGCATTGGCTTATGTAAGCCAAACAATCAAAGACGGCAATTTTCTAGCATAAGGATAAGAATAAGAATAATTCTAAGTATGAGCATAACGATAACGATAAGAATAGGAATAACAATAAGACTAAGGATTCATCACCTCAGACTATTATTTTATTCGTTCGTTGCTGCTCAATTCCATTCCTACGAAGAAGTTGAGTGGTCCATTGCCTCAAAAGCAAGAAAAATAAATGACAATTATTTTCATTGACTTATTCCTTTATTTTTAGCACAAAATAACACGAAAAACCCGCTGAAGTAATTATTTGCAATAATTATTATTAACAAAATTACTTACAAATGGGTTTGTATATATTTTTTAGGAAGAAAAAAAAGAAAAGAACGCACAACGCTTAGCATTTTTTTCGAAGTCGATAATTTCTTTCAAAAATATTGTACAATATTGAAAACAGCACGCTATGGTCATGCAACAAGAATCTACATTTTGCATTGTGTCTTAACATTTTAATGAGCAGTTATTAATTAAACTAAGCCATAGAGAGATTTCGTTAAGACAACAGCTATGTTAAAAAATGTCATTCACAGTCTCTGTTAGAGTTTACAGAGTACCTTTTCAATTGACAGACTGTTGAGAATGGGACGATTAGACTCATAACAATTTCACTGGCGTCTGCTACCTGCATATAAACGCTTACGATTTGCTTGCTGGGCATACTTTGTTGCTCTCTTAGTTAGTTTTGCAAGTACTTCTAGTTCTTATTGGATTTGCTGCCTAGTCTTTGTAATGTGAGCTCAACACGCCAACAAAGTTTCGTGCTACTCAGCCTTCTCCCATGGCATTCAATGTGTTCATCTGCTAATATTCTAATGCAAATCGTAAAAAATAAAATTCCATTTTCCTATTTTATTTTAATACGTTCGATCCTTATAGATGGTTGTGAATATGGAGTAGCATTATTATGAATTACTTAGTTTTAGCAAAAGTTGCATCAACGTCAAATTGGAAAGTGTGCATCGAAAGCCAGAAACGCATGAAGTCTCAAAGATCGCTTATCGCTTATGACTGCTTTGAAGCGAGCTAACATTCCAATTAAGTGCTGCAAATTCATTAGTTATAATTATGAACAACAAAATAATAATGTTAAATAAATATATTATTATTTATTATTTATTTATTTATTTAACAATTTTCTTAATTCGCCATTTATAAGTATTAACATTGATAATATTGCTTAAAGCTAGCAACTAACATTTAATCAGCGATTAGACTTTCTGTACAGCTGAGATATTAAATATTTTGAGCTTATATAATTATTTACATTAGTGTATAAACATTTCAATTAACCAAGCAAACAAATTACATAATTAATAAACATATTTTACATAAATATTTTGTAAACATCAGGTCATCTTTTCGGCATCTGTCAATAGTTCTACAGAACAAAGCACACCTTCCTAATTTCAATCAAACGAAATCAGTAGGACGCTGCTTTCCCTGCTGAAAGCAACAAAAATTGTACGGAGCAATTTGAAACATTATATTTTCATAAATTTCAAACGTTGCGCAAACTCACGTAAGCCAATTTTTCTCAGCCGCATCGTTACTAGTATTGGTGCACATTGCTCCATAATATATTAATATAAAATATTACAAAACGTTTTTAGAGAAACAAAACAACTCGTCATGGATCCTTCGGTGGCTGAAGACTTCGCAGCGTTTGAGCAACGTCTGGCAGAAATCCTTGTAGCTCACGATGAACGACCAAGACTTTGGCAATATGTCTTCTTGGTAATAACCATTATTATTTGTGCATGGCTCTGGACGGGTTATCCACCGAATGGACTCTTATCAATGGGAGAGTTATTCTGGAGCCATCCAGTTTTGGTGTTGGCCATCATTACGATTTTGCTTATATTCGTGATAGTCTTAAACAAAATGGCCATTGGAAGAAACGTTATTCTGTCACGTGTGCGTGGCGTACTTGCCAATTATCAGATCGATTGTGATGACGAAGGAAGGCTTCTCCTGATAGATGAAGAAAACAACAACGACAACTAAATCGTTAGTAAGTTACCAAGACAAAGGAACACACATGCATAAACACACAGCGTTGAATATGTAAAAAAAAACAAAAAAAGTTACTAGTGTATATTATTGTTAGAATCGCCAAAAAGAGTCAATAAATTACGATCCCGCCTATGCAATTGGTAGTCCTGTTTAATATAATGCCTGGAAATTATTGTTATAGAAGAATAGTTCGAGGGGCGCTGGGCTTTAACGAAGCATGCTGAGCAGAGCAGTGATCGGGGTTCGAACATCACTGAAGACAGAGTCACGGGTCATGGTTATGATCATGTTATGATCTGATGCCTAAAAATGTTAAAATGAAAAAATTTTAACCAACTGTGTTCAAAGCTTTCGAAGAACAAGAAAGAAGTTTAGCCGATATTGAAATTAAGATGTCGATTTATTTGAAGTCTATGGCAGAAAAAAAACATAGTTTTCCTAAGCTATTTGAGCCAAGACTGTATACGGCGCTATGAGACAGAGTACTCTTAGGGTCATCACATTTTCGGGGCGTACTTCGTGTGTATGGATCTTAAGTAATTCTTGTCAGCTCGATGAGTCAAGAAGAGGAAATATGTTTTTCAAATAAGCCCACAGTGCCACAGTAGCTTAGCGTAAGTGTTTTAAGTCGGACTCCCTATAGGTCATGGGATCATACCCTAGCAAGGAGCAGACTTTTTTAAAATCTGCTGGGGTTTTCAAAAAGAAAAAAAACGATTCCCACTACCACACTGTTCAGCACAAAGCATCACCCGTGTTCAACTGAAGCGTTGCTTTAGATGTCGAATTCGGGCATTTCGCTGGAGTTTGCCGGAGTAGCGTGGACAGGAGCACGTGGTGCTTTAAATGCGGAGAGGCCAACCACAAGGCAAACGTTTGCACTTCATTGCCAAAGTGCTTTATATGCGCAGCAAAAGGCAAGGACGCAAACCATCGAGCAGGCAACCGGGGTTGCCTACCTGTAGCTGAGAGGAGCGGACGTCTCAGGAAAAACCAAAATTAGATTCTTACAACTGAATCTAAACCACTGCGCGGATGCCAACGACTTACTAACCCAATCAGCGCACGAGCTCAAAATCGACGTTGCCATACTTAGCGAACCATACCGTGGCCACCCCTCCCCGGATTGGTGCGCAGACTCATCAAAAAAGGCAATGATTGGGTGTTACGGATCTACCAAAGTGCGCTGCGGAACAACACTCGCAAAAAAAGGCTTTGTTCGGGCCAAGGTAGGGGACCTATGGATCTACAGCTGCTATCTGCCCCCCAGCACCAGCTTGGAAGAATATGGCGCAATGCTTGACGAACTTGTCGAAGATGCAAGATCCCATCACCCCACTTTCTTTGCGGGCGCTTCAATGCATTAGCGATCGAGTGGGGCTGCCCCGCCACAAACGCGAAAGGGCGCTGTCTACTGGATGCATTCGCCGTACTTGATATCGTCTTGGCAAACTCGGGCTCAGGACATACGTTCTCTCGACAGGGAGGCGGGTCCATCATAGACCTCACATTCATAAGTGCCTCGATAGCCAATTCCACGTCTTGGTCCCTTAGCGAACACTATATTGGAAGCGATCACATGGCTATAGTATTCTCGATCCATGAAGGCGTAGAGGAAAGTACGCAGCGCCAGAGCTAATACCACGCAGGATACAGGGAGGAGACTTTCAACCCCGACATCTTCCACGAGATGCTGAGCACAGAGACTACCGAGGAGCCGATGACTGCTGAGGACCTGATGACTCGGGTACAAGTCGCCTGCAACGCCAGCATGCAGCCCAGACGCTGATATAGAGACACCACGAGGCAGCCTACTGGTGGAACGACGAAATAACAGCGGCCCGTGAGACATGCTTGCGAGCACGGCGACTACAGAAGAGAGCGCGCGATCAGGACAGGGCACTCGAGTTGCAGCTTTTACTGCGTAGGCGGAAAGAGCTCAAAGTGGCGATTCGCGAAAGTAAGAGGCGTTGCTTTTTGGCCCTATGTGATGAGGCTGACCGCGATCCTTGGGGACGAGCATACCGGATCGTGGTAAAGAAAATAAAAGCCCCAAGACCAACAGCGCCTACCGATACATTGGAAATGGCACATATAGTGGCGACCCTGTTTCCCCAACAGCCAGACGTCACTGAGAGGTACACCTCACCTCACAGGAGGATAATAATGGCTTTTATCCAGTAAGCCAAAAAGAGATGTGCCATGCAGCCCGGAGGATAGCGAACTCGAAGTCACCTGGTCCCGATTTGGTGCCAAACTTCGTACTAAAGGCGGCTTTAACTATGCTTCCGGACACTTTCAACAGAATGTACACGCAATGTCTGCGCGACGGTGTCTTTCGGGCAAGGTGGAAAATACAACAACTAGTGTTGATTCCAAAAGCGGAAAAGGATCCAAGAGAACCATCCTCGTACCGGCCCATCTGTCTCCTCGATTCCGCCGGAAAAATTCTCGAGAGAATAATATGCGACAGGATCGAGGCAGCAGTGCGGAGTTCTGGTGGCCTGTCTTCTATGCAGTTCGGGTTCACTAGGAAGAAAAGCACTGTAGACGCTATCCAGGAGCTAACCAATAGAGCTAAGACGGCAATCGAAGGTACGCGATGGAAGGGGGGTACCAAGCAATACTCTCTTGTAGTGACCCTAGACATTAAAAATGCCTTTAACTCGGCGAGGTGGGACAAGGTGTTGAAAGCTCTCGGTTCCTTTCGGGTCCCTAACTACCTTATTGATATCATAAGGAGCTACTTCAGCGAACGCTTACTTCTCTACAACACAGACGAGGGCGTCACACAGTATAATGTAACCGGAGGCGTCCCACAGGGATCGGTCCTAGGACCCACTCTGTGGAACATTATGTACGATGGAGTGCTAAAACAAGCTTTGCCGAGAGATGTCAAGATTGTTGGATTTGCTGACGACATTGCCATTGTGGGAGTAGCCAAAATAATCAGCGAGGTGGAGCGATCGTGCAACGGTGCCATATCTGTGGTCTACGAGTGGCTACGGACGTCCGGGCTGCTGCTGGCCGAACACAAGACGGTAGCCGTGCTCATCAGTAGTCGGAAAAGAGTGGAACAGGCTCGGGTGCAAGTAGGCGAAACTGTCATCGTGTCAAAGAGGTCCATTAAATACCTCGGGGTGTTGGTGGATACGCGACTATGTTTTAAGGAGCACCTTGCGTATGCAAACCAAAAGGCTTCGGAGATCCATGACGAGGTTCAGCAGACGGGCGCGATGAGAGAGGTCGCACGAGCGCAAGCAAGAACGCGAAGCCGAGCAAAGTGGCAACACAGATGGAACGGCTCAACAAATGGGCGTTGGACGAATAGGATCATCCCAAATCTGGATGTTTGGCTGGACAGGAAGTATGGGGAGGTCAACTTTCATCTCACCCAGCTCCTCAGTCGACATGGATGCTTTAGGGCATATCTGTACCGCTTTAAGCACGCAACCGATCCGTACTGTCCCTCTTGCGAGGGCAGGGTGGTGGAAGACGCAGAGCACGTACTACTCAACTGCGACAGGTTCCAAGTGGGTAGAAGACAAATGGAACGACACTGGGGTTACCCTAACAGATAGGAATCTAGTTGCCCTAATGGTGTCGAGCGAGCAATGCTGGAGGGCGGTGAGCAACTACGCGGCATCGACAATGACAACGCTGAGGTCACTAGAGCGGTCCCGGCGTAATGAAGAAGCCGGTTAATAGCCGGAGCCATACCCCGTGATGCAATGCCTCGCGGCGGTTCCGCGGGGTCATGGTTACATCTATTTTTTTCTTCTTGTTCCTAACAGTACTTTACTTTTTATGTCTTAACTCTCTAATCTGTCATCCTAATAATGTCTGTATACTATGCATATCTTATAATGAATTTAAAAAATAAAAAATAAAAAAAAAATATAAAAAAAAAACACATGCACAGGTTAAAGAAAAATTCAAGCATTCACCCAACAGACATTTTCAGCTTGCAATAAGCTCAATGTAATTTTTATAGTGGAAAGCCTTTTAAAACGTTTAAAAATGATGAGTCGTTTTCTATGCAAGGCAAGCGCTAGCTGTTTGAACTTGATTGCACATGTGTTTGAAGCATTATTGTGTCAACTGTATAACACTGTATATAAGTCTTTCGATTGGCGCTTCACGCGCCTGATCAGCCACTAAGAAGGAATCAATAGCCTGCTCAGTCTTTGGCGCTTAATGGCGCTACATAGTCATCAACTTAGTCTAAGCTTAGACTTTGTTTTCCATTATATATAATCCGACAAATGTCTTAACCAGCTTACAGCGATGAATATTATTATTTAAATATAAAAATAATTATAAAAAAAATTAAGAGCATTGGCTTATGTAAGCCAAACAATCAAAGACGGCAATTTTCTAGCATAAGGATAAGAATAAGAATAATTCTAAGTATGAGCATAACGATAACGATAAGAATAGGAATAACAATAAGACTAAGGATTCATCACCTCAGACTATTATTTTATTCGTTCGTTGCTGCTCAATTCCATTCCTACGAAGAAGTTGAAAGTTGAGTGGTCCATTGCCTCAAAAGCAAGAAAAATAAATGACAATTATTTTCATTGACTTATTCCTTTATTTTTAGCACAAAATAACACGAAAAACACGCTGAAGTAATTATTTGCAATAATTATTATTAACAAAATTACTTACAAATGGGTTTGTATATATTTTTTAGGAAGAAAAAAAAGAAAAGAACGCACAACGCTTAGCATTTTTTTCGAAGTCGATAATTTCTTTCAAAAATATTGTACAATATTGAAAACAGCACGCTATGGTCATGCAACAAGAATCTACATTTTGCATTGTGTCTTAACATTTTAATGAGCAGTTATTAATTAAACTAAGCCATAGAGAGATTTCGTTAAGACAACAGCTATGTTAAAAAATGTCATTCACAGTCTCTGTTAGAGTTTACAGAGTACCTTTTCAATTGACAGACTGTTGAGAATGGGACGATTAGACTCATAACAATTTCACTGGCGTCTGCTACCTGCATATAAACGCTTACGATTTGCTTGCTGGGCATACTTTGTTGCTCTCTTAGTTAGTTTTGCAAGTACTTCTAGTTCTTATTGGATTTGCTGCCTAGTCTTTGTAATGTGAGCTCAACACGCCAACAAAGTTTCGTGCTACTCAGCCTTCTCCCATGGCATTCAATGTGTTCATCTGCTAATATTCTAATGCAAATCGTAAAAAATAAAATTCCATTTTCCTATTTTATTTTAATACGTTCGATCCTTATAGATGGTTGTGAATATGGAGTAGCATCATTATGAATTACTTAGTTTTAGCAAAAGTTGCATCAACGTCAAATTGGAAAGTGTGCATCGAAAGCCAGAAACGCATGAAGTCTCAAAGATCGCTTATCGCTTATGACTGCTTTGAAGCGAGCTAACATTCCAATTAAGTGCTGCAAATTCATTAGTTATAATTATGAACAACAAAATAATAATGTTAAATAAATATATTATTATTTATTATTTATTTATTTATTTAACAATTTTCTTAATTCGCCATTTATAAGTATTAACATTGATAATATTGCTTAAAGCTAGCAACTAACATTTAATCAGCGATTAGACTTTCTGTACAGCTGAGATATTAAATATTTTGAGCTTATATAATTATTTACATTAGTGTATAAACATTTCAATTAACCAAGCAAACAAATTACATAATTAATAAACATATTTTACATAAATATTTTGTAAACATCAGGTCATCTTTTCGGCATCTGTCAATAGTTCAACAGAACAAAGCACACCTTCCTAATTTCAATCAAACGAAATCAGTAGGACGCTGCTTTCCCTGCTGAAAGCAACAAAAATTGTACGGAGCAATTTGAAACATTATATTTTCATAAATTTCAAACGTTGCGCAAACTCACGTAAGCCAATTTTTCTCAGCCGCATCGTTACTAGTATTGGTGCACATTGCTCCATAATATATTAATATAAAATATTACAAAACGTTTTTAGAGAAACAAAACAACTCGTCATGGATCCTTCGGTGGCTGAAGACTTCGCAGCGTTTGAGCAACGTCTGGCAGAAATCCTTGTAGCTCACGATGAACGACCAAGACTTTGGCAATATGTCTTCTTGGTAATAACCATTATTATTTGTGCATGGCTCTGGACGGGTTATCCACCGAATGGACTCTTATCAATGGGAGAGTTATTCTGGAGCCATCCAGTTTTGGTGTTGGCCATCATTACGATTTTGCTTATATTCGTGATAGTCTTAAACAAAATGGCCATTGGAAGAAACGTTATTCTGTCACGTGTGCGTGGCGTACTTGCCAATTATCAGCTCGATTGTGATGACAAAGGAAGGCTTCTCCTGATAGATGAAGAAAACAACAACGACAACTAAATCGTTAGTAAGTTACCAAGACAAAGGAACACACATGCATAAACACACAGCGTTGAATATGTAAAAAAAAACAAAAAAAGTTACTAGTGTATATTATTGTTAGAATCGCCAAAAAGAGTCAATAAATTACGATCCCGCCTATGCAATTGGTAGTCCTGTTCAATATAATGCCTGGAAATTATTGTTATAGAAGAATAGTTCGAGGGGCGCTGGGCTTTAACGAAGCATGCTGAGCAGAGCAGTGATCGGGGTTCGAACATCACTGAAGACAGAGTCACGGGTCATGGTTATGATCATGTTATGATCTGATGCCTAAAAATGTTAAAATGAAAAAATTTTAACCAACTGTGTTCAAAGCTTTCGAAGAACAAGAAAGAAGTTTAGCCGATATTGAAATTAAGGTGTCGATTTATTTGAAGTCTATGGCAGAAAAAAAAACATAGTTTTCCTAAGCTATTTGAGCCAAGACTGTATACGGCGCTATGAGACAGAGTACTCTTAGGGTCATCACATTTTCGGGGCGTACTTCGTGTGTATGGATCTTAAGTAATTCTTGTCAGCTCGATGAGTCAAGAAGAGGAAATATGTTTTTCAAATAAGCCCACAGTGCCACAGTAGCTTAGCGTAAGTGTTTTAAGTCGGACTCCCTATAGGTCATGGGATCATACCCTAGCAAGGAGCAGACTTTTTTAAAATCTGCTGGGGTTTTCAAAAAGAAAAAAAAAACGATTCCCACTACCACACTGTTCTCCTTCTCCGGCGACATCATTGGGCACTCCCAGCACAAAGAACTTACAGCGATAGGATAATCAATCATCCTATCAGTCTAACCAAAAGATGTCTTGGATATTCAAAGTATGGAGTAGGCTTTTAGCGGTTCTATGCTCCCAAAAGGAAACGGCAAGGCCAAAGGAAATGACATGACAAAGTTGTAGTACTATATAAATAAATAAAGAAAGGAAAAAGGGAGAGAAAAACACAATGCTGTCCTTGCAGCATTATTTCACGGTGTTTGTGGGTTGAGCTGCCTGAAAACAGCGTAAGCAAAGCTAGCAAAATGGAAAAGCATCACCCAACCAACAGAGAGCAGAGGCTATAAAAAAGAAATTTACCACCAACACAAACAACAACAACAACAATAACAACAATCAAATGCAGAGGAAGTGAAGAAGCTTAAATTGCAAGTGGCTGCAGTCAAATGGGGTTGGTGGTGCTGGTTGCTACGATCAGCCAAGGAGGTGAAGGAGAAAAGTGTTGAAATTCGTTGGCCACACCGAGTTGTAGTTGTTGTTGTCATATACAGGAGAGGCGCGTGTGCCACAATCGCCCACAGTATGTTATTCGATTGCTGTTGTTGTTGTTGTTGTTGTGGTTGCCATTTAGCTTCAGTTGTGGAGCAACGAGTCAGTAGGGCAGCAAGCCAAGCAAAGCCAATTGAAGCTAAAATAGCAGCAGCGGCAGCAGCAGCAACAACAGCAGCAAAGGCGATGGATGACTCTGATGATGACAGGAGCACTAACTATTCGTTGTTGTTGTTGTTTTGTTGTTTTGTTTTGTTGTTGTTGCTTTTACTGCAGGTCTTGCATTGGATTGTTGAGTCGAACTGAGCTGTCAGTCAGCTGAAAATGTACGAGTTGAAAGTCCAAACCACAAAACAGGCTGGCAATACATATTAATATATGTTGCATACACACACACACACACACATTTGAAGCAAAGCCAACAGCAACAGCAACACTGACGCCAACACCAATACCAATAATTGTGCCTGCAACATTGCATGTTGAGCCGAAGAAGACACGACGTTGACTTCGACTGGTATGGCGTTCGCAATAGCGTTGGCAATGGCAATGGCAATGGCAATGGTGATGACGACGTCGTCGCCGACAGGCAGGTCTCAATTAAGTTGCAGTTGTGGTGTGCGTAGGAATTTCGTGCACATTTTGCTGCTGCTGCTGCTGCTGCCTGTTGTTAGAAATTGCTGCTGATAATGTCCAAAATGATATATGTACATATGTGGCATGCAACAAGCAAACAAACGAACGAATGAACGAACGAACGAACGACGGTGGCGGCTGCAGTGTTGGCGTCGGTTGAGCTTACTCGTACACCATCAGTACCAGTAGACGCTGCAGCAGCAACACTGACAACCTTAGCAATTGTTGCTGTCTTACATTTAACTGCTAATGGCTCATTGACTGGCTGCCTCACTGACTGACTGAGGTGCAACAATCATGCGAAACGGCCACATACAGGTGCGTTTCCATTGGCTGGCAAATAGGGCGCCAAAATGCATGCGTAGGACAAATAGTTCGTGTAACATGGTAGGTGTCCTGCAAAAGCCCCCATTTCCATATTAGCTCCTCAATTATCAAACATCAGTTCTTAGTAGTACTTAGATTGGTTAACCAATGTTCGGCTAACCAACTTTCCATGAGTTGATGTTGCTGGTTTTTATGGCATTGAGGCACTCAGCTTTCTTCTAAGCGTCCTGCTGGCGATCATCACATTCCCTAACCCAGAGGTGACTTTCACAGAGAATATTTCTTTTGTTTACACTAATCAAACTTTAAAATTTATTAATCAATCCACAACAAGCTGTATAGATGTCTAAACTAGGAGAGACGCTTAGACCGCTTGGGCGCTCCGCTAAAGCCCTACGGTTCTTCTTCTAATCTAGAATTTGGATAGTCAACAATTGCAGACGTAAAAATAATTTCATGCGTTCCTTTTGGATAGTAATTGAAATTCCTTCGCTATCCTATGACGTCATATCGAAGAGGAGTTCATATACGTTTCGAGAAAGGGGTTGCGGGAACTCACTTGACGATTCAACGCCATTGTCTGAATCGCGGCGACCCTCATCTGTGACAGTTTTGTTCGACTTTTGTTGTTGGTCCTTAATTGCTTTCTTAAGTTGTCTGTTGAGGCAGTTATCTGAAATGCTGCGCTGCATGTCCATGGAGCTATCGTCGAATGGCTCCATATCGACGACCAGCTCGTCCATGATCTTTTCCACCTTTCCAAAGCGTTTATTGATGTCGAGGCGCAGCTCTTCGGCAAATTGCAGTACTTCGTCAATTTCGGACAAAAATTCGGCTTTATTGCCAGCGAAACTGGTGGCCTTGATGAATTTCGATTGGTGATTCGCCGCACAAGTTATTTGTTGATTAATCATATCATTGAACTTCGTCACCATTGCCTTGGACTTGAGCAGGAAGTCGCTTCGCTCCTCACAGAGATTCATATCGTTGCCGAAGGCCTCCTTGAAAGCGCCAAAGTCCTCAATCGACTTCTCGAGCTTGCGTAACAATTTGGTACGTGCAAACGCCTCTTTGCGTTGCTCCCGCAAAGCAGAACGCGTCTCGCGCAGGCTCTCGATCAGCTCATGCAGCTGGCACTGCTTTCTGTGCTGATCTTTTTTCAAGCGATCGATTGCCTGCGCATCACTGCCAACGAACGAGTCACAGAATGCTTGGCATTCATGAGCCGCCGCCTCGGTTGCAGCAGCGTCGGCTGCTTCGGCCTTCGTCTCATCGACGACGACGTTTTCGAGTTCGCCAGCCACGGTGCTTTTCCGTTGACAACGTCGCTTCAGCGCCAACTGCATCATCTGTATACGCCGCTTCAAGCACTCGAGTTCGTCGTACAATCGGCGTGCACGCGTGTCCTCCGACGTGGACTCACTTAAATCTGGCAGCGCCTCTTCCTCGGCGCACAACTCGCTGCTCAACTCAGCATAGGACTCTGAACTTGGTACCAGAGTTTCTGCTCTTTTGATCCTCATGCATTTTTTAGGCGCATGTCGTAAGAAGTCAATTTCGTCGATGGGCGTGGCTTTATAGTACCGCGGAGGTCTTACCATGTGGTCCGACTCAGTAGTATCATCGCTCGTTGAAGTGTCTGCATACGAGTGCATTTTGACACGACTTCCGTTTAGGGTGCGTTCTCGGAAAAAACAAATTTCTTTCTTCAACATGTTGAATCGAGCCACTCTGCTTCCAATAAATATTTGCAAATGAAATCATTTGAAGTTTCCCTCCCCGATGACTACTTTGTTGCTTTGTTATCTGTTAGAAATTCTATTGGCATTGCTTTGAGCTCTATGGAATGCTGCAAATGGCTGCAAAAAGGCGCACATTTGGCTTACCAATTACGCGCACGAGCACTGTCGGGCCCTGAACCACTCGCGTGCTTGGCATTGAGTTCGCCGTCGTCGTCGTCATCGTCATCGGCGACGGCATAATTGCGCACCCACATCGCCAATGCCAACGTCGCTTGTCAAGAGTTTGGAAACTCGCTTTTCTTTTGGTATTTTCTCGGTTGTCTGGGATGGCCTGCTGCATTTCGCCCGCAAGTTGTAATTTTCTACGAAATACCGTAGCGCGCAGAATTACCGCCTCATTCTTTTTTTATTTTATTTATTATTTCCTTTTGTTCATTCATTGGCATCGACGTCTCTCATGCTCATCGTAGTCGTTGTTGACATCGGCTTCTGATAAATCCCGCTCCTGTCATTTGCTTACAGCGCTTGAGTGCAACTTGATCGCCACTTGGCTGGCATTGCTGCAATGAACTTGGATTTTCGAAAGATTTTGATTTACGCTTCGGTAATAAGTGAGCCAAGAATACGAGTAAGTCGACTGAGAACGCCAAACTTTGGTCCTGGGTATTGCTGCTGTGCATTGCTATCTCGAATGCCTGTCTCTCAATCTTGCTGACTCTGTCGGTCTAGTCGTACTTGACTGTCTGTCGACAACTCTGTCACCAAGCGCACCTTTCTTTATTGGCACACCCTGGCAATCAACCAATCTCATCGCGTGCCATCATTGGTCAACAGCTCCAATATTTGCTTTCCTGGCGTCACCGTCACCGTCACCGACACCACAGCACAGCACAGCACAGCACCATCGCACCTTTTGCCTTTTGTGGCTCCGCTGCTGCCGCTGCTTGTTGTCACGGTCATGGCCATTAGTGCGCGGGTGCTGCGTATCGATCGGCGCCGCCTAATGGCTCATTCAGTCACTGTCTGTCGAAGTGGCGGGGACACGTCAGACTCGCCTCGCCTCGCCTCGCCATGCCGCGCCGTGCCTTAACTCAGCTCACTTAAGAAACCGGCGCGGTGCGCTCGATGGCATTATTGGCATTTGCCGTTGACCACTTTCGGTCGCTTTCGTTGTTGATGAACTGGACGTTGTGCCGGAAGTTCATGGGCGCAAAATGAAAGTTCAACGGCAAATGAAAAGCACCAACATTAGCAACCATAAAAGAAATCAAAGCAATTTGCTGAGAACGGCAAACTTAGAATTTATTTCCGCATTGGCGGCTTCGTTGGCGCATAGTACGTGGACGAAAGCAAAGCGTAAGCAAATGCAATCTTCGCGAAAAGAGAGAGAGAGAGAAAAAAAAAAGCCAACGGTCAATAGAAACCAAACATTATGCAACAAAAACAGAATTAGAATTCCTCCAATCAACTGATCAATTTTTAATGACTTTGCATGCAACGCATGTGAAACAGGGATGGCTGGCTGCCACCGAGCAAGAGGCGTGCGGCGTTGCCAGAGCGTCGATAGTGCACACGATGTGTAGCACACATACTAATAAGTTTGATTGCTGACGCTTAAGAGCAAGCAAAGCACGATCGTCATCGTTATCAACATCATTAGCAGCATCATAAGCAGCAGCGCCATAGATGAGAAAACTGTCGTTGACTTCACTTTATAGAAGTTGCCCGCGAACCTGCACAGTGTGAATGAAAACAAACAAACCCGAAGAAGCTAATTTGTATGAAAGCTATAGCATACAGGAATCTATTTCCAGTTGATATATGTTACATGGTTTTAAGATGGAATCTGCTGAAGTTTGCGTTCGAAATGTCTCGAACCTAAAACCTGTTTTTTCATACAAGTGTTCGAATTACAGCTATGCGTTTATATGGAAACTATACCTCTATGAGCCAATTGAACTTGGAGTACTCACATTTTTACAATTTCATAGTGCACAAAACGCAGGGAAATATTTCAAAGACCTGCAAAGTCTAAGTTTCTTAAGGAATACATTTTAGAGGACCAGTTCTTAAGCGGAGAAAGGGACTTTTAGGAGATTAAATTTGTAAACGAAACGACTAAAGCTAAGACAACTTTAAGCAAAGGAGTTTTTAGATGTGTTGTGTACAAAGTGGTGGACGTTTACATAGAGATAGATACACAAAATATTGTAATTGATATATTATGGGAATAGAAGTATTGATATTTGACGAACAAATCGTGTGAGTGAAGAGACATTTACGAGTAGTGTCATTTAAGATAAAAGATTTTACAAGAGAAAAAATATTTAACAGCAATTACCTGAAAATGAAGAGGCCTTAAAGGAGGTAAACTATCTAATACTACAGCGTGTTCTAGAGGGTCTTTAATGTTGCGAACTTTCAGATTTAGATTTTGACAAAAAAATGTATAGACTTCTATCGAATAGGAAATATAAATAGAGGTTTTTAAAGAAGGTTTTTACTACTTTTGAATGAATAATAAATGTTGTCATATCTGAAAATTCCTACTATAGAGTCTTCAAAAATTAGACATTGGGGAATATACCGTCAACAAAGACTATAGGCTATATAAACATTTCTCATTAGTCTGATAGTAGGAGGCCAATGGTCTGCCGGTACATATTAGATCATAAAGGTTGCACAATATTCCTTATGCCAAATGCAGCACTGATGGTGAAATCTTTCAACTAACACGACAATACTATTCAAATCGCCTATCGCTGAGTGAACCCCATTTTTTCCGTTTGAGCGTAGCTGCTGTGAAATCACCCCCACCAGTGGTATTGTGCGTGATTTAGATGGCACCGGATTAAAAATGTTATTATAAAACGTGAACATTTATTGCTATAGCGTTTTTTATATTCAACTGAACAATTAATGACTAAATAATTAAAACAATTATTTATAACTAGCAGGGATCCGGCGCGGTGCTGCCGTCGCGTGCGTCACGCTCCTCTAATGCTGCGATCTTCCGTGTGGCTTTTTTGGTGGCAACGAACAAACATACTTCCAAATTTAAAAATATATATATATAGATTAAGATTATAATATCAATGGCATAGTGAACTCAAACTGGATATTTACACCCACATTCATTTGAAAATTGGCTTATCTGTAGCAATCGTCTAAACGAATACAGAATTTGTATACGAGTCGTCAGTTTTCTCATCACTTTCGTGACCAAAATTGTCAATTGGCTTCTGACTGTTATCTTTATCTATATCGTAATACACACTGCTCTCATCACTCTCATAACAATAGGTGACAGTTGGCTTCTTACAGTTGTCTTTTGCAGTTGGCTGCAGGAATTTGGCATCTATATGCTCATCGTCACTGCTGTCATCAACAGCTCAAAGGACTGCATGCATTTCGATTGCAGTCTTATTGTTGAGCCTGCTAGCAAGTTCGCTGACCACAAGATTGACCAAAGCTGTGTTTGGTAAGTAATCTGTGGCATTCATTACACGTGTCAAATTCTTTAGTTTGAGCTGTGAGAATTTGTCATGACAGTCACATACGTAGCTATGCATGGTGTTATGTGTAGGGTCTTGCCTGTAATAATGTCCAATGCAATGTCGAAGCACACGCCGTCATCATTTTCATACTTAAGGACTTTCATTAGAGCTAATAGATTAGCCATAACTTCACTATCAGTTTCAATTGTTTCACCATCACAGGAAGTCAACCTGATAATAGTCATGTTGACGCTTGCGAACGAGTTAAATGTTATCTCAAAGTATCTTCTTTTAAGGTTGTTTGATCAGAAAGTTATTTGATGAATTGCCAGAAATCAGGCTGAAAATAAGAGATTCACAAATTTAAAAATATATTCGTTAGTGTTGTAAACAACACTTTTATTTAGATGCAGCGCTCAATGTAATTGTAATGGACATGTATTGTTGTAAGTTCTTCACTCTAGCTTTATTTCCCGAAACCAGTGAAATTCTTCATGGGACTTCTCCTCACGCTAAAAAGCTATTCAAGCAAAGAGAGAATACCAAGCAACGGTCATGCATTGGCATTGTCATTTTGAAGACGTTTTAAAACAAGAACGCCAACGGGAATACGAGCTAATATGTAACCATTTGAATGCTCTTATTTCTGTAGAATTAGCAAGAAAATATAATAACATTTCCCATTACAAATGTACGTAAAGAGCATTAAAAATTCTGTATGGCCGCGTATAGTTTCATTTATATGCTCGTAGCTGCGATACTCCGCTCCTTCTAGCTTGCTTTCCTCGTTTCTATTTTATAGAATTTGTCATTTCATATACACAACAAAGCGATTAGCTTATTTGCCATTGTCTCACGCTGCGCTGCATTGTGCTAGCGCTCGCTGAATTTACTACTTGCCACATGCAACTTCGCTTTGCAACCGAGTGCAATTTAAATTTTGGCTCTGGCACACGCACAATTTCGTTACTTGCACTACGACTGAGTACACTTCAATTGCTTTGGGCCATTGTCTCTTTGTGCTAATAACTGTTTAGAGTTTTGCCATCAGATTTATGGTGCTTTGTGTTTTCTTTTTGATTTTGATTTTGATGTTGCTTTTGACTTTGGGTAAAAGCTGTTTGACATAGTTGCGCGGACACGCTGAGCAGCTGCGGTTGGCTGCCTAGTGTCTAGCATATCTGTACTTCTTTCTAATGGTCGTTCATTCTGAAAAAGCTGCTGACATAGGTATAAATTGTCGATGGCGCGCATTCGATGTTGCACTCAAGTTGATCAAACGTTTTCAGATTGTTGAAGTGAAATAGTCGCATGGCGTAGAGTCGCAGGCTATATTCAATACAACAATATCAACAAAAGAAATATGAGATTATGACTCTTAGCGAAGGGTTCAATGCGGCTGTCGCCGATAATTTGTAACAGTTTTGATGCAGCTACGTATATACCATTCAGTGAGCTAACCGCATAAGCACATGGTAAGCAAAATCTTTTTTTAAAGCCCTCATGCCGTGTTATACAAAGTTCTTTACCGTGACAGTGGCGCTGCGCTTTCATTGAATAGTCTACGTAACTGTGTTGAGCACACGACATACTCGGATATATGTTGCTTCGCCCTAGATTATCTTCTATATATATTAAATTGAAAGTGTGCTTAATTGTTTGTTTATCCGCTATGGACGCCGAAATTGCTGAACCGATTTTGCTGAATTGTTCAGGGCATCTCTAGAATAGCCTTTAGATGGTTACTGTTACAGTTTGGTGCGCAGAAATTATCGAATTCGCTAAATATTAAGACCAACTCAACCCGAGATGCTTCTGAAACTGTACAGATACAAATAAAACACACAAACAACGCAGCACGCGGCGGGGCTGCTCAAACTGTACAAAGTCGAAATGTTCAAATATTCGAATGAAAAAAAAAATCAAATAAAAAAAGTAAAGAATACGAAATGCCATCAAAAAAGTCAAACACCGGAAGATCAATGAGAAAATCGCAGCAGTAGACGGAGCGCAGAGCTGCTGAAACATCCGAAGAGCAAGACGCACGCGAAGGCTGCAACGCGCCCTGCTAGTCCAGTCATAAATCTGATGATGCTGTTTACGAGTATATTTGTTTTGTTAAGTACAAGTAAAAGTATATAATAGTTCTATATATGCCGTACAATCACCTGTCCTATCAACTTTGTCTGCTTTTTCATTATCATTATCCAAATGCTTTCAATAAAATGGAAACGAGTGTTAAGCTGCTTCACTACGAATATAGGCAATCCGTATTCGATGAAAGATATTAAATATTGCTTTTATGGCATTTAAAGCTATCAACTTCTAGTGGGTCAAAAAACAAATTTCTCTTCAGCACGGCGCTCCATTATTTTTTATGTGCTTTTTTGATGCGCTGTCTTCAATTGATTTTTTTGTTTGGTTTTGTTTTTTACTGTGAGAACTTACAACTTCATCGAAATGATTGTGTTTCATGTATTAAGGCTATAAATGAGTTTTGAGTGTTTAATTTAACTAGCTTTGTAGCTTCATTGAGGCAAATTGGTACAATGCATTTTATGCGAAACATTGTTCATCATTAGCTACGACTTTTCTCCCTTTTTCAGACAGCATACGGATGCCGCGTTGAACAAGTTCCACGTCTTTTGGATCTAACGAAAAATCAAGTGAAAATAAGTGAAATGCTGCTCATGCTGCCTAGACCATGAGTTATAGATCCGAACAAGTAGTAGTTCGAAGAAGCAATGTGGGCGTATGGCGTAGAACATACCATTGAAGCACTTCCAAAGTTACCTTGACGACTTTTGCAACATGTGGTCGAGCGTTGTCTTGAAGCAAAATCGTATCTTTGTTGTATCTTTTGGCATATTAGGGGGCGTTTGAGTTTCAATGCTCGATTACCATCAGCTGCATTATGTTGTCACAAAGGTGGACATGGTTAGAGCACAAAGAAAGATTATTGTTAAAACTTCAGAGTAATGAATAGAGTGACCAGATCGTCCGATGCGATTTAACCCTAGTTATGACAACTTTTGTAAATCCCTTCCCTTCTTTATACAATAAGTTTGATCGAATATACGAAAGAATTAGTAGAATGGGATTAGAGACTTTTAAGTGAGATTTGATTATAAAAATTTAAAATAAATACAAGACTACTTCTGGAACTATGCCCACTTTTTGATAAGTTTAAAATGATCAAATTGAAAACAATCAAGGCAGGCGTTGAATTTGCAGTTCAAATAAAAATATTCAAATTAAAAATTATCATAACTTCGAAGCTCTCACTCCTGTGTTATACGTTTACAAAGATCCGTCCGCGATAGATACAAGATATAAAAAAAATGGAATATAAACATATTAACTTGAGTTCTATTTTTAAAAATAAATCTATAATACGAGTTGGGCAAAACTTGTTGCCCGTGGGTTTCAACGGCGATAAGGAAACATCGCACAAAGTGGCAGAGAACTTAAAAAATATAATCGACGAAATCGGCATACTCTCAGCGAACGACCAAAATTTAGCTAAAAGCGTAACAACTTCTGATATTGTAAGAAACCATTCAAATCAGCATCTGTATTTGATGTATGACCCGGATCGTGGTGCACCCGGTTGCGGCGGACAATTGTGCGGACTACTAAAGTCAGGCTTCAAAACATTGTACCTTTACAATTCTAGCGGGGAGATGAAACGTATGGAAAACACCCCCGCATTACTTGATTTTTTTATCCACGAAACCTGTCGTCGTCATGGTCTTGGTTATAAACTATATGAATTCTTCCTGAAGACAGAGAACTGGACGCCGAAAGACATTGCCATCGACAGGCCTTCCATCCAAATGTCGAATTTCATGAAACGTCATTATAACCTACAAACTATTTTACCACAAGCGAATAATTTTGTCATATATGAGGGATTCTTTCCAGAGCAACCCGCTCAAAAAGTTTCCAAAAAAGCCCACGCTCTACAAAAGCAAATATCTAAATTGAATTGTCTAAATGGACGCCTTTCGCAAAGCCTACAACGCCTTTAACGCATTAAACGAATTCTTACACGGAATTGAAGGAATGTGGGAGGAATATGGGAGTTTCGTTATTGTTTATTGTTTCTTACCTATATAATCTATTCAATTCTTTTTTTTGTCCTATTCCATTTATATTTGTTAACTTATATTTAAGAAATGCGTACGTAATGGGGTATACAATATAAAATCATTTTGTGGCATTTGTTTCTTTTTCTATTCTCGGCTACTCTATCGGCTTATAGGTAATTTGTGTAATTCAGCTGTCGCCTGTGTGCCCGTGTGCAGACGCTGGTATTCCTGCCACATTGGCATGAAAACCACATCGAACGGTTCAAAAAACATTTGTGTTCGAACAGAGGATCATGAGTAAAATATAAATAATTATATAGAAATTACTTCTGTTTCATATCAGAAAGCTAACATAATATTTAAAGCAGCGGTCCTTTGATTTTCTTAGTTGGGCAAGTGTTGTCAAAGTTCAGCTGAATATGGCAGTTGAAAAATTTTTCATGATATTCTCGTTTTCGTTAATATCCATTTCCACGGGTGGGTTCCAGTCAAATGTAATACAGAAGTGGAATTCTCTAGAATCCGTGTTGACAGAGTGTGGCTGAAAAGAGCCAAATGCTTCTCACCTCAATGAATTGTCTACATGGGCGAATTTTTTGGCGATATTCAAAACGACTAAAACTGGCGCGAATTTTCTGACGGTGCTCCTCCAGGCACAGGCTAAAAGGAACTACTGATGCTTGCTGTTCGGTACCTCATCTAGAATGTATGTACATATGTACATACACACATAAAATATTTGGTGTATGCTATGCTTTATAATTATTTTTTTCTCCCTCAACTTTTTCGGTTTGTTGTTAGTGCCTCCAAAGTGTAATGTATCGTCTTAGTTTAGTTTTAGGTTACTTTGTATGTAAGGTTTTTTTTTCTCCACTTTTCCTTAGGAATATTTTGTATAGATCTATAAAACTTTAAACTTGTTTGCATATCTTAGTAGTGAAGCTAGACTAAGCAATACTCTATGCAAATGCTAAATTGAATTATTACCAAATCTGATGTTAATAAATAATAATAATAAGTGAGATTTTTATGTTTTATTTACAATAATACAATACAATATTTATTATTAACCCATAAAATCTTATTACATTTTGTTTTATATAGAGTTATAACTTGACAACCAATAATTGAATGTGGATAATTACATTTCATTTAAGTAATATGTTTTATTTACGTGTTTAGTAAACTGCTTAAAATCTTTTTGGTATCTTTTTTTGGTATTTTTTTTGTATCTTTTTTTGTATCTTTTTTGTACTTTTCAAAAAGCAGCTATATCGCATGGAAGTGTCTTTGTTTAATTAACTACCTATTTATTTTATGCCTTTTTAAGTGTTTCATTTTTATGTATTTTCAAACATTTTCTTTTATTGGTCAATTAAACGTGCCGATTCAAGACTAAGCAGTCGCATAGGAAAATAACTTTTAAAGCTTATTGTGCTGCATTAAGATATAGTTTTTTTAGTTTTAGTTTTTTTTGTTGTTTTTTTTTTTTAAATTTATAATTTGCCTAGTTTGTCGTGAGTTAGATTAGAAAATGAGACGAAGTAAAAACCTTAAGTTTTCTGCATTTTGTAAGAGCGGCACATCTCGCACAGAGCGGAAAGACTTCCGCGCACACAAAACAACTGAAAAAGGGGAAATACTCGTTTGAAAGGAAACTCCCACTTCAAGGTGTCTCCTTTGGTGCTGATTTGATAGCATTCATTGAACTCCAGTCGGTACATGCGCACCGCAAAGACCGCAACCCTTTCAGTTGGTCTTCTTTTTTTTCGCATGTCGATCAAAAATCTGTCACTTTGGGCATGTGTGTTGTTCAGCATTTCTAATTGCTTATCTAGGCGCATCTTTCAGTGAAGCAGACGGTCTGGTAGACAGACAGAGCGACAGAGAGACGAACATCGCCCTTGGCATTGTGGGAAAATCAGTACAGCTAAGCAGGTAGCAAGCAGCTAGTTTTTCATGGCGTTCCCCATTTCCGTTGCTAGCTCAAGAAGGAATTATGAATGCGAAATGCCGCTGTTGGAGCGATCAAAATTTGATTCGCACTAAATGCGGCGCCCTCGGTCGCGTATTTCACTGCTTCTTTATAAGTGATGCGTGCAACATCGGGGTCGTGGGAAATGCGCACAGGTGTGACTGTCACTAAAGGGATTTTTTTTTATATTTTTTATTTAGTTTGCTGTTGCACCATTATGAAATTTAATATTTTCTTTGAAACATTTTCCAAACCGCTTTCCATAACGAGCAGCTGCCTTGACACGACGTTGATGAAAATGTGTATTTGCCTAATCTGATTTATGTATTCAGTAATCTCATTCATGTGCACATTTTGTTAGTGGTTTTATGCAATTCTTTGTTTGTTTTGTTAGCTGCAAATTTGTTTGAGCGTATAGCCGCCCCCGACCACGCACGGCGCTGCTTTGATTTCGCTAAGGCAAAATTGGTAAGGCAAAATTCTTAATCCTGATTTATGCTTGCATCAGCAGCTAGATTGTCATTTTCATAATCAACAACATCATGTGCATCATCATTATTGACAACATTCTGTTTGTGTTTGGCTCTTCGCATTTCGATTTCGAGTTGGAGTTCGACTAGCGTGAAGCGGCATTTTTCTTATTCATTGACCATATACGAACGAGTCTGAGTACTTTTCTGCGTGAATGTATGGTACGTGTAATTTCGAAAATTCGCAAAAAAAAATATTAAAAAAAAAAAAATAAGAAAGACAGTAGCACAGAAGCACAAGAGGCACACGCATGGGCCATGGCAAAATGAGAGCGGCCTTTCTTTTAGCTTACGAGCGTGGAGCTTGCAAGAGAACTCAGTCACGAGTTGCGGCTGCCGCACGCGTTCAACATTGCACAGTAGCAGCAACAACAGGTGAATTCTAATGTTATTATTGTTGTCATTGTTATTGTTGTTGTTGTTGCTATCACGGTTGCTGTTGAACTTGGCAAACAGCAAATTGACAAATTGCCGAACACATTTCGGCGACAACACAGCGCAAGTCGCTGTTGCAGCGGCGACAGCAACAATTTTAGTCAGCCAAGCAAAACCATCGCATCGCTTCGGAGACTTACAACGTGCAACGTGCAACTTGCAATTCGCTTGGCCATTGAAGCATAACTTCATGTTGGAAATTCTCAAATGCTTAAGCGTGCTGGGCAAATAGTTTTTGCTTGTTTTGCTTGTTGTGCTTGGTTTTTTGGAACTTGGTCAAAAGCTTCGCAGTGAGCTGACCAACTTCGGTTGACTCGAGTCAAGTTGGCTTTGTTTCGTTGGCTCTCTTTTGTTTTTGGTATTTGGTTATTGTGGTAGTCATTGTTGTCAGCGTTGTTGTTGTGTTGCTATTGTACGAGTATTGACGACAAATCGTGATTACTATGCAATGATCGTGATTTACTGATTTGTACATTTGTTATGCCTTCTTATTTACAGTTTTATCTGCAAAAGCAAATTAAAAAAAAAAAAAACAACTACAACTACAACGACTACAATAGTCAAGAAAACTGAAAAATAAAAATGCGAAACAAAATTTTTCATTAGTCTAACTAACTGTCTGTAAGTATGTCTGTCTGTTACTATACTAATAATATACTCTACTATACTATACTATACTATACTATACTATATTATACTATACTACACAATTATCAAGATGCGCACAAAATTTAATACAAGCCTTGAGCCACATGAACTAGTTTAATTGATAAATAAAAACTAATAATTGGATTAGTAATAAGTAATTAATCGCCTTCAAAACACCACATCCTGGCGGAGCGCCTCCTCCTGACAGATGGTACCCCAACTGTGGTGGCCCAACAAAATATTTGGTCATGTTGTCGAGTCAGGTTCACCATCAAAAGTAGAGACTTTGTCCAACAAACCACAGTGGGCAGCTCCATCGGCTGTACTTTGCAGCAGCAGGCCAGCAAAAAAAAATCTATCATGGTGCATGGACAGGCAGTTCGATTAAGGAAAAATATGAGCCGCAGCAGCGAATGAAGCTCACAACTCGACTAACATTTTTCTCTTACGAATTTTGTTGAATTAATATAATCTTCTAATCTTATAGAACCATCGATGAGGTGCATCGGAATCGAGCAAACCGATTCTGGGTGCGAAGTTCACTCACAGCAATCTCACCGTAAGCCGCACACAATTTTGGGTATATTTTTACAGCGATCCGTGAGTTGAGTGAAAAACTGAACCGTGTGTCTGTCTGTTCCACATTTGTAGCCAATTTGCTCCGAATCGACTAGACCGATTTAGTTGTGTGACATATCAAATGAAAGCGCTTATTGCAAGGGTTTCAAATAAAGTGTCAAAGAGCGAAGAATTACAAAACTTTCTTCACAAAAGTATAGCCCAAAATGTCAACTTTCAAACACGTGCTCGTTTGACACAATTGATTTGGTATTGCACTATATATAGATGCGAGACAATCTGTACATCATTTGGTCTTCTATAAGTGGTACATTTAACATATACTCCTATATAGTGTTGTGTATAGCCTTTATATAATGAATAGTTATATTGTGCTTTACTACTATTATCACTTATTTCTGAGCTAATTTGCATTCTGACTTTTTTATTCGATAGTAAGCTAGATTGCTCTTCATACAAATAGATAAACAGGCAGGCATAACGAGGCTACTCTCGTCTTTGACAATCAGGCACCTTTGATACGATATAACTCAACTCCACACTACGCCACTCCACTCCATTGAAATTAGAGTGAATCAAATAAACCGTCGACATTTCCCACGCTGTACAGAGCTCGAATAAAGAACACGGAAGGAACTGCACAAATGAGCGGCATAAATTTATACACCCCCGAAAAAATGAGGCACAAAAGAGACAAACCCGAAAAAAGGAAAAAAAAAACAAACAACAAAAAGGACAACAAAAAGGACAACAACACGAGTAGAGGGTGATTGCTGTGCGAAAACTGCATTAAAATCGCATAAATAATAATGAAGATCCTGTCATTGCAAAGTTAGTTAGAAAGGAGTGATACACAAGCACGACTTTAGAAAAATGACAAAGGACTCAAGTATTTGTGTATCTGTATACCTGCCTAGCGCAGGTACAAAGCGCATATGCGTGATTGATATTTGTCTAGTCTGTCTATGCTACTGTCGAATCTGTTCCGTTGTCCTTTTTTGTTTTCTTGTTTTTGATGCACTTATATTCTTGCTGCTTCCCCACGCTGTGCGCATCCTGTGTGTGCGCGCATATCAGGTTACCCTTGCCATTTGTTCTCTCAGTCAGAGTTTATCTTATTTGTTGGTATTGGCATTAGAAGGTTTCGTTTTTCTTAGCTCCTCACTACTAGACACTCAATTCTCATTCGAACTGTTGACCTCTCCTGGCGTTACGTAACTGCAGTACTCGCTCCTTGTGTCGTTCAATTATGTTAGCTAATTTTTGGGCAGCGTTGCACTAAAGAGCACGACAACAAAAGCAAAGGATGAGAAAAATTAAAATAAAAAAAAAGAAAATAAAAGGAAAGAAAATAAAGGATCATAGTTAACTAAACATAGACGCATTTTTGTCATTATGTGGCTGCCGTCCATTTCATTTATTCTAAGATTGTGCATTTTTGTTCATTTGTTTTCCTTTTTTCCTTGCTCTTGCCTAATTGGCTTTAATTCGGTAAATATTGATAAAAGTTAGACAGATGAAAGCAGTCATATATTCTGGATTTTCTTTTTGTGGTTTTTAAGCAATTTGTTTTAGAAATTTGCACAGCATTTCATAATTCAATGCTTATCCTGCAACGCATCTCGCTAGCGCTTCACTTTGGCTTAACTCTAGTCTCGACAAGCTTGCTAAGCTTGCAGTGCTTGCCAAGCGCAAGCCAAAAACGCAGTCATGTGCTTTGCGGTGTGGTGTGGTGTGGTGTGGTGTGGTGTGGTGTGGCATGGCGTGGCTTTGTTTTTATTCTCATTTCTTGTCTTGTCTTAGATTTGTCGTGCGACGTGTGCAGAATATGCTGCTCTGCTCATAAACTTGCGACAAAATGTCGCGTGCGCCAAACTGCAGTTATGCAACTTTACTGCTCGCCTGACAAACCAACGTGCACACTTCCATAAAATCGTTTGCTTTATAGCAAATACAATGCAACAGCATCAACAACAACAATAGCAACAACAACATATAAGAATATCGTATTTTCAAATGATTGACAAATTATTGCCTAAACTGTTGACAGAATTATGTATCTTCATTGTCAAAAGAACTTAACAAATTTTATATGCTTGAAGTGAACTGCTGCAAGCGGCGTTTTGTCGTTGTTGTAGCTTACATAGAATATCCTGAATAAGCTTCACTTACTACATCACAAGTACAGCGCCATAAGAATGGAAGTTTGATTAAAAAAGTCAAAGCTAACACTTTTTCAATTCTGTGGTTTGCTCTCAAATAAATGCCTTCTCAGGACGCGATTTTTGGCGGCAGAGGAGGATATCCTAACATGAATGGAGCGGTCAGATCGTCCGATGTGATTTAACCCTAGTTATGACAACTTTTGTAAATCCCTTCCCTTCTTTATACAATAAGTTTGATCGAATATACGAAAGAATTAGTAGAATGGGATTAGAGACTTTTAAGTGAGATTTGATTATAAAAATTTAAAATAAATACAAGACTACTTCTGGAACTATGCCCACTTTTTGATAAGTTTAAAATGATCAAATTGAAAACAATCAAGGCAGGCGTTGAATTTGCAGTTCAAATAAAAAGATTCAAATTAAAAATTATCATAACTTCGAAGCTCTCACTCCCGTGTTATACGTTTACAAAGATCTGTCCGCGATAGATACAAGATATAAAACAATGGAATATAAACATATTAACTTGAGTTCTATTTTTAAAAATAAATCTATAATACGAGTTGGGCAAAACTTGTTGCCCGTGGGTTTCAACGGCGATAAGGAAACATCGCACAAAGTGGCAGAGAACTTAAAAAATATAATCGACGAAATCGGCATACTCTCAGCGAACGACCAAAATTTAGCTAAAAGCGTAACAACTTCTGATATTGTAAGAAACCATTCAAATCAGCATCTGTATTTGATGTATGACCCGGATCGTGGTACACCCGGTTGCGGCGGACAATTGTGCGGACTACTAAAGTCAGGCTTCAAAACATTGTACCTTTACACTTCTAGCGGGGAGATGAAACGTATGGAAAACACCCCCGCATTACTTGATTTTTTTATCCACGAAACCTGTCGTCGTCATGGTCTTGGTTATAAACTATATGAATTCTTCCTGAAGACAGAGAACTGGACGCCGAAAGACATTGCCATCGACAGGCCTTCCATCCAAATGTCGAATTTCATGAAACGTCATTATAACCTACAAACTATTTTACCACAAGCGAATAATTTTGTCATATATGAGGGATTCTTTCCAGAGCAACCCGCTCAAAAAGTTTCCAAAAAAGCCCGTGCTCTACAAAAGCAAATATCTAAATTGAATTGTCTAAATGGACGCCTTTCGCAAAGCCTACAACGCCTTTAACGCATTAAATGAATTCTTACACGGAATTGAAGGAATGTGGGAGGAATATGGGAGTTTCGTTATTGTTTATTGTTTCTTACCTATATAATCTATTCAATTCTTTTTCTTGTTACTATTCCATTTATATTTGTTAACTTATATTTAAGAAATGCGTACGTAATGGGGTATACAATATAAAATCATTTTGTGGCATTTGTTTCTTTTTCTATTCTCGGCTACTCTATCGGCTTATAGGTAATTTGTGTAATTCAGCTGTCGCCTGTGTGCCCGTGTGCAGACGCTGGTATTCCTGCCACATTGGCATGAAAACCACATCGAACGGTTCAAAAAACATTTGTGTTCGAACAGAGGATCATGAGTAAAATATAAATAATTATATGGAAACTATTACTATTTCATATCAGATAAATAATAATTTTTATTTTGATAACAGTAAGTGGCCCACCCTGTACATATGTTTGTCGCCTTGTATGCGTATACTCGTAGCTGCATTAGAGACTCGAATGTTTGCTTCCAATTTATGGTTTATCTAATTAATGCCTTTTCACGTCAACAGTAGGATATGGATTATGCGAAGGTATTACTTGCACCTATTCAATAAGTGCTTCTTATAGATTTACCAAAGCAATTACTTCGCAATGGTAAACTTGTATTTGCATTTCATATTAACCACTTAAGCATTATATATGTACCACTAAAGGGTATTTTTATATGAAAAAAAGAAAAGAAAAAAAAAAAACATTCTTTGTTAACTTTTTGCATAAACTTCCAATAATAATATATAGTACATATAATTCTTATTAAATTGCTTCGCTTTGATTATTGCGAATTTTATTATTTATTTTATTGCTTTTAAGTTAGTGAAGCGAAACTAGACCGATCTATTATAATATACATATGTATGTATATTCCGATGAACACAAATTAAACGCAATCAAATTGGAGCGAATTAACAAGTTTGAAATCCCCTGCCTACAACAACAATAACAGCAATAAAAATCTAATCTCAAAAATCTTCCATTTAGATTCGATTAATGCTGATTTAGTGAGCTGACGGAAGCGCAGATTTCGCGCTGAGCTCGACACGTTTGCGATATAAAAGCAATACAATTAAAAACGAATAAAAACAAAAATAACAAAAACAAAAACAAATTATAATTAATTTTTACAGTTTCCATACTTAATTTTGCCAACGATTTCTATTGTTTTTGTTTTATTTTAATTGCTTTTCTTTGCTCATCCTCTTGTTTATTCGACTTTTCGCTAATTTTCCAAAATATAAATTTATTTGTTAAATTTTTTTTTACGCGCGCCTTTTAATCAATGTGGCTTCTAGCTTTCTGTCCAACATTCGTTTTGCATGATTTATGCAGTATTTTATTGATGAGTATTGTTGCTGCTTCAATTTATTAATTCCGTTTCTTTTTTGTATTTATTTATTTATTTTTTTTTTTTGCTTTTTGTCTTATCAATTTAATAATCATTTGACTGCACATTGACGATGGTGTTGAGAAATTATTGATGCCCATTAATTTATGCAAAATTAATATCTTTTTATTAAGATCACGCTTTCATAATAATAAATATAATGTCGTAAATAAAAAGCATTTGGTAGCTGCGGTGAAAACGTGAAGAATAAAAATCGCAACACAAAATATATTTTACAATTATATTAATTAAATATTATTAATTAAAAATTAAAATTTGTAGAAAAGCATAGGGGTGTAAGACTACCATCTCTTATCAGGAAATGAAATGAAAAAGTTACGAGATAACTGAATTATGAAATAAATGGGCTACTCCACGCCACGCTGTGCGACTAGAAATGATGAACGCGTACGGCAACAAAGTCATTATTCTCTTTGCAATATATGATGAGCGATGTTGAGCAGCGCACTAAGCACTTTAATCGAGCTCGGCTTCTGTGCGAGTGCGATGAGCAGAAGCGTATTAATTATGCGTTTCAAATGTTGCTAACGCTGCTGCTGCCGCCCAGCACACCTGATCGTATACGCAACAATGTCTCATAGCAATACAAGCGCTTTCACATTGCAGAACGACGAAAGAACTCATAGCACGAGCTAATTAATTTAATTAATGTTTGCCAAAGAGTTTCAGGCGAACAGCACCAATAGCTAAGAGCAGCGTTTCGATCTCATTTCATTGCACTCGATATCACACGACGCCACACGACGCCATACGACGTCGCACGATGCTTGAGATTACGTCGCCGCCATCGTCAGCATTATTGTGCAAGCGCGGCAGCGTGCATTTCTAACGGTTTGCATAATGACGCATAGTTAGCGGCCAAGTGCCAAGTGCCGAATCGACAACGACAGCGACAGCGACAGCGACAGCAGGCGCAGCAACCGCGACGATGGCAAGCACATCAACAGTGCTGTCGCTTTGCATAGACGTTATGCTCTTCTTCGCTTTGCCGAGCTTTGCTGTGTTGTGCTTCTTCACTTGTGTGCGCCATCTCAATCGAGAGCGTTCTCTATTCCCATTGTCCCATTGGCTCGGATTCAAAGACCCCGCGGACCAGAAAAGTAACTGGTCCAAAAATCGTTCGTGACTATCACCTTTGGAACATTTACATGTATTCAACTGGGGCATTGATCATTGTGATATCATTAGAAGGCGACAATTGCCAACGCCTGCATTACCGTTAACCAGTCAGTCAGCCAGTGAATGTGGGCAAAATGTGGCTTTTGATATCACTAGTGAATAAGGGTGAATAATGTTACCAGTTATATTACTAGTTCTCACAACTACAACTACCTTAGTGCCCCCCGCTGGGTGAGTGAAATACATAATGAGTCAATTTGAATATCTCAGAAAATAGAAATATTTTTTGTTATAGAGAAATTGAATACAAAGAAGTCAATAAAACGAATGTATTATTCTAATCGTCTATGGTCAATTCGCTCTTTTCTTAATTGCTTCGCGAAGCAGGCCTTCGGTAGTGGAACTTGTGCCTTCAGTTGGAATTGCGGCTGAAATAAAAAGTTTGGTTAGTCTCTACAATATTACAAAGTTGTGTCGATAGATGTTATATTTACCTAAAAGGTCTAAAATCTTATTCTGAAATGAAATCGGCATAACGCAATTGTTGAAGATGCCGGAGTTCAATATAACGGGAGTTGACTTTGCTCGTTTGGAGGATTTCACGACGCAGACGATTTTTTATTAATGAAAATTTTTAGAACTTCAAATTTTCTCACCTCATAGAATGTTCTATTCTTCTAACGCTTCATGTAATCTGTCATCATACGATGAAATGGGATTGGAATGCGTTCCAGTTAACAGTATATATATTCTTCATGTCCCCAAGCCACCAACGCCGCGAAATGAGTTGAAAGATGCTTGATGCGCACTCAGCTGATTTCCCTAAGTCGGCACTGTTGACGAGTTTGTTTCGCGAGCTAAGAAAACGTTCAGTCATTAAATATTTCATTTCTTCGATCACATACCTTGACCGACTATTGTATTTGCCTTCCACGCTACTCGATATTCTAACATCTCAGTGCGCCACGCCTTAGGCCAACAACTGCACATACTCGTAGTCGAGTGTATTTTTCCAAGTTGCAAGCACTTGCAATTTGTGGTAAATGCTTAACGATGACTACCGTGAAGACTTGAACGATGGGGAGGACGGTGCCGAGGGTCTAGAAAGCTGTTGCCAATGCAAGTTGCGTGGGTGTTGAATTATAGCTGCCAGTCTCAAAGTCAATGCAGGCCATTCAATGTCAGGACGCTGGTGGGCTGGCGGTATGCAGGCTTACTTGAGCGACAAGGCGGGCAAGGCATGTATGACTCCTAATAATTGTATTCTGTGTTCGCCGCAAACGCCAACCAGCCGCTGCCAACTGACAGCCAAAGCGTCTTCTTCCAATCACAGCTGCGCCAATTTCAATGCATGGAAATTGAGCTGTGGGCGTTGCAAGTAGTCAAGCAGTGAGCTACCACAGCGGTGAAGCACGCTTTGACACTTGATATGCCGTCGCCTGTCTGTCTGCCTGTCAGTCGGCTTGTGGTTTGGGCGGTTTGTTGTTTTTGGTCGCTCCGATCGGTCAATAATTAAAAGTCAATCGCTGTAATTTGTGTTAGCCACACACACACATGAAAGGCATGCAGAGGGCGTGTCAGCAACACACAAAGCGCTGCTCCTTCTGTGTCGTCCGTGCATCGGCATATTTGTCCGCCTTAGGGATTCCACTGGGCTTTGACATTGGCTCTAGACGCGCTCATTAGCGGAAAATGCTAAGCGGAGCGCTCTTGACTTAAGCCAATTGAGCTGAACCAAGTTAAAAGTGCAATTAGCCTCGACTGTCAATGCTGGTTAGCTGCTTGTGGCATGAATTACTTGACCAAAAACGTCGCTGGTGAGTTGCGACCACATGTAGGCATGCGAGCGGGAACGATGCCAATGACGATGCTAACGATGACGATGTTGTTGAAGGCATTGAGCGTTCTTTGGAATTGAAATATTGCCAACGATGTTTCAGAATACACATATAACGATGATCATGATGATTTCGCTGCAGCGGCATTTGGGCAAACAAGTCCAAGTCAATGAAAATCGAATTGTCGGGAAAGATGAAGCGCACTTGGTTGTAGTCTTTGGCCAAGCAATAGAAAGGAGAAAAAGGAATTGAATGAACAAATTAATGATTATCTGAGTGAACTAAAGAACTAAAGCTTAAGTAGAAAAAAGCCGAAGCGCTAAATTAGTTGTCATGGGAATTTATTGTCATGAATGGCAAAGTGTACTCGTATGCGAATAACATGCAATAGCGCGCAGCTTGCGAGAGAGCGGTGGACTTCCGCAGTGGCGGGTGCAACTTGGCCAGCAAAACATTTTGTGAGAAAACATTCATATGAAGCGCATGCGATTGAAGCTTCTACGAGGTGTGTTCAAAAAATAAGTACGTATTACACTCAACGGTGTGATATCTGCATACTTACGCGTATTTTACTCATTGAATTAGATGGTTCATTCGTCCATATAATGCACAATTGAATAGATATGTCGCGGCTGTTTGAATGATCAGTTATTAGTTGTGCAGTATTGAATAATTAAGTGTAATATTATAATTATTAACAGGTCGTAGCTGTTGCAACGAGATTTATTGTTTCTTTGCCGGTTCCGCCACTTTTTTCCTTACCGCCGTCACAGCAATCTTACTCGCTTTCCTGGCTGCTCTCTTCTTTGCTGTTGACACTGTTTTGCTCCTTCGGATCTATTTCAGGTGTGTGTTGGTTGGCATTTTGCGCCTTCTTCCCTTCCCGGCGCCCTTCTTCTTTGCTGGTGCGGTGGATTTTTCCTTTGCCGCATTTACAGCAATCTTTCGATGCTTTTTCACTCGTGGTTTTTTTGGCTTCTTGAACTTATCTGCCGCCCTGATTACCTTCTCCTTGAGATTATCCCATTTTGGCTACCATTTTTTTCACATGAACCTTTACTAAATACTAATGATTTCCTGTGCACGCTTGGTCCAGTTTATACAGGATTTACATAAAAATATTGTCATATACTTCGCTATAGACATTCTGTAGATAAATATTAGCTATAAATATATTCATTTTGTATGAATGAATTATATTTTAAAAATTTTTTTTATTTTTCCTTAACAATCTTTTCCATTAAAATCTATTCCGAAATCAATCTGTTAATAATGGGTACTTTCATGAATTCTGGTCATTTTTTATTGTAAAATGTTTTTAGTGAGAAAAATTGGTACAATATGTATTACTCAAAATATTTTCCATAATTATTTTTAAGTTTCTAAAAGTGTTGCATGGGCATCTCAAGTAGGTTTCTTAAAAAAAAAAAATAACAATGAAGTTCGAAAATGCAATTTTGAGCATTCCATGATTAAATAACTAAATAAGACTAAATGGAAAGCTGCTATTTTGGTGTTGAGCTATTTGCCAGCTATTTACACTGAGACTTCGAATATTAAACTTTAGATGCCACGGATCAGAATACGAGTACATGCAAGCATCTAATGCATATGTTTAGTTAAGTAAATAGGTTTTTGGATATTCTTTCAAAATCGGAAAAATAATCATGAAACAACTACCAAGGAAGCGCCACAAGAGTTAAAGAAGAAAAAGTATCTCAATAAATAGCAAGACTTAAACGCAAAGCTTTGAGATATTTTCCATGAAAGTAGAAAAAGCACTTAATAAGTTTATTTTGTATTTCTCGACATATATTTTCTTATGCGTTAGTATTCTTTTTTGTGCCTTTTAAAGTATTCCCCCTCAGATAAAATACATTTGTGTAACATTAAAAAAAAAAAATAAATTGAAATACGATATAGAAAACTCTAGATCTAGAGAAATACAAAGTCACCTAACTTTTTGAACACACCTCTTATATTAGAGAGAAAAAAAAAACAACAACAACAACAACAACAACTTGGTCGCCAACATCGTCATCTTTGCTAACTTTGACTCTTCGCCGCGCAATTATCTGTAAACGAATACACGATTGACGAGCTAAGCAACCGAATGACTAATAACTTACATGTAGTCAAGATCATTCGCATGATCAGTACACTCAGAGTGGAATAAAAAAACGCTGTGAACTCAGCTCAGATCAGCGCAGCTTGGGTCTGACGGCGTTTCAGCACTACTAATGTTTGTTGCCAATTTGTTAATTTGCTAATGTTTAATTATGCAAATAATGTGCACATTTATTGTGCTCAGCATTGACTGCGCTGCAACTGTAACTGTCACAGTCGAACACAATAACAGCGACAGCGACAGCAGAAACAACGAAAAGAAAATCAGCTGCGGCCACATTGACAACGGCAACTGCAAACTGTCAAAGTATGACAGATTTAACTGTTTTATAGTTTCTTCTTCACACTTGGTCTCGGCCACTTATACACTTCTAATTAGTCAGGCAGTTAGTCATTTACGTCAAACAACAATGTTGTATTTTTGAAATTAGGCCTGCAAAAACATCTCGTGTTTGAGCTCAGGTTTCGTTATGAGTGCCTTGATTGAAGCGCTCATCGACACATTTTAATCGGCAATTAATTTAAATAAAATATGAGCGTTCGTTGTTGAACAAAGCATCGGTTTTTCTAGCGCTCAGGGTCATCGGTATTGCTGTCATCATTGATCGAACGTAAAAGCGCAAAAGAAATTATATAAGCCAACGAGTGTCAGATACGCGTTTCTTTGTAGATAATTCATATTTTGTTTTGTTGAAAAAATTGTTGAAAGGTTCGTTTGGAATCGAAAGCTCAGCGCTTTACACTCGGGGCCATGCATTCTTTAAGCATAATTATCTTATTCGAATTAACAGTTCATTATCAATGACAAAATGATTGACGTGAACCACGAAAGCCGTTATACAAATGTTATGCATATCAATCACACACAAAATCAAATGAGTTAAATACAAATCCAAACTTACGGCCTTATTCTCAAGACTCTAACAATTTAATAGCTCAGTAATAGAGATTTACCGCCCTATTTTGAGCACTCTATCTAAAAATTTCATATTAGTTGAATAGATAGATAGAATCTTTTGTCATGTTTGTTATTCTTGCGCACATTGAAAGTAATAGTAAGAATAACATTGAAAGTTCATCATTTTCCAAAAAGATTGCAAAAATTCAGCAAATCACATTATTCCCCATTTCAGCAGTGTGTTAATGATGTGTGAAATATTGCAGCAAAAATTTTGACATCACCTGATAAGGTGGCGTTAAAAAAGTGATAATAAATAGCGTAAAAAGCTTCTCTATATAAGCAGCTTTATCAAAAATCCAGTAAAAATTATTAAAACTAATAAAGTCTATTTATTCTATTATAAATAATGCTCTAGAGTCTATTAGTGCTCAGAATACAGCTACTAACCGCAGCTTTAGGTGATTCTCATTCATTCTAAAAGATGCAGCATTAGAAAAGGCCGTTTCTTACAACAGTCTGTAAAGTTCATGTTGCCAGTCTGTTAAGTTCTCTTTGACAGATGGTTTTTGCACATGTTTCTTCTTTGCTGTATAATATTTGTCTCAAAACTATTCCGACATTGAAAATGAATCGCTATGCTCACGCAATGACTACAACACATTTCTTTGCTTATAATTTTTATCTTCTTCAAAAAATTCGGCGATTAAACAACAAACTATTTGATTCTATATTTTGCAGTATGATAACATAGTTTCTTCACATTTTAAAATTATCTAGTGAGGAGATATTAAATTAAGCCAACAAGAGTTTTCGTTAAGCAGCAACTCTATTAAAAAATTTCTATACAGCCCTTGTTAGAATTTAAGTAGGGAACAGAATGGAGACGATGAGGCTGAAGCTGTAGTCGGTTAATAAGTCAAATATATGTACGTGTATGTGAACGAACACAATGTGACGCTGAGACCGCAGCTGAAGCCGTGAAGTCCAAGTAGTTTGACTTCACTCGGTTTCAAATCATCAGTGTTGTTACCTATTACAAAAACACTATAGTTTAACTTCCAAAAAGCGGAATAAAGGGATAAACGACTGCCAATCCATTTCTATTCCAGCGTCTACAGAACTTTTATAAATAGATAGGATAGGTCGGTTAAACAGCATAAAGCTGTTAAACGAAATAGATTGATTTCCTTTCAATAAAGAATAATTCAAAAGATGTTCATATGCTGCCAATGCTCTAAGAGAAGTCAACTGCTCGCCAAGTACATACATAACTGCAGGTGTTAAGTGCCGCAGCCAAATGTATCTTAAATGGCTTAATGCGCGATAGAAAACTCAATTAAACATTGTCTGTTAATGTATCTGTAAACCGGTAAATATGCAATTTCAATTTATGTGCCCAATTAAAAAACGCTTTATGACGAGTAGTCAAAGCCAAATAAATTTTAAAAACTCTTAAGATAACAAGAAGCACAACGTTACACACGAAAAAAATTAATATCTTGTGCCGTTGTTGTTGTGCATCGGCAAGAGAGATTTTGTTGAAGTCAATGCACAAAAAGTTGAAGATCATGACATATAGACGAATCGTTTGCCGCCATATGGCAAACTTTTGCTCTGTGAGGGAGGCGATGTAGAACCAAGCACCATAGAACGCACTGCCATAAATACAAAAATCAAGAAGCAGGTCGACAGACAGCAATTACAATTAATGAGCTGAAGGTGCTACATTTTCGACGCTCCGCTGCATTTCTGTAGAGGCGAATCAGCGTGCGTGAGGCGGCAAAAGACAGACAGACAGACAAGCGGACAAACAGCGAAGCAAACGCCCAAACCGGCAGATGGGTGGGTGACCGAGTCAGTTGGATTTCTTTTTGGTTACTTTGGTCTGGGTAGGAGTGTCATTATTACAGTTCTTATTGCTGTTTAATTGCGCCATTTTGCTGCCACACAGAGTTGCTATGCGATGCGATGCGATGCGATGCGATGCGATGCGTTCTGCACAAAGGTAGCTATGTTTCGCTGTCTATGAATGAATGTTTGCGTTTGTTTGTGTTACTCGGTGTGTGTGTGCTGAGTAATTATTGCTTATGAAGAAGGTAATTAAGTCAAGTAGCGTGCAATGCGCTTATGAGCAGTTCTTCGCTATAGCGACTTTGTATTCATTTGCAGACTGTTACACCCGTATTGTGTAATCTAAAAAGTTACTCCTCACTTTATTTTATTCTATTTTATATTTCTTATGTATTTATTTATTTATTTTATATATTTATTTTATGCAGTTCACAGATTTATGATGTTACTTAACAGATACGTTTCCTAAGGCGCCGTGTTCTTTCTCGTCAACGGCCGTGACAGCCAAATTGCTGTCAATAGACTTTTACCTTAATTTTTGTATTTGTTATTTTAATAATAAAAATGACATGCTTCAAGTGTCAATGCCCCGTAGCGGTGTACGAGTTCGTTGCTATGCTGGTAAGGAAACATGTAGTTTAGATACGTGTACAATGCTTCTGATTCTGCTGCTGTTACTTACGAAATGCGCATACGCCAAATTGTCTATCTCAGTGACTGCTGGCTTTCTATATGTTTAACTCTCTCTCGCTCTCTCTCTCTCTATATATCTATATAATTCTCACACTGAGGGTATTTGTATCCCATATCTGCTGCACAAATTGCTCGTCATGGTGGTCTTCATCATCATCACTTTTGGCGGCATGCAAGTGCAGCAAGTGCAGCTTAACTGCTTCACTTCCTGCATGATTGCCGTCTTTGAAGCTGCCGCGCTTGCATAAATCAATAATGCGAACATTTCGATTGTGCTAATGACGCCAATGAGTGAAGCAATTGTTGCTGTTGTTTTTGCGGATTTTTTACCCATTATTTAGATTCCATGTCAGCATAGACAAAAAAAAAAACAAACGAAATTGCAGCAAATTACGTTCTGCATTTGATTTAATTAAATACAAACGTCAAAAATATATGAATGGCACTTACGGCTCAGCTCTGCATTAAAATGCCATATGAGTAAATCAAATTGTACACAAATTGTGTCCATACGATATGATATACGATATGATACATCATGTCAAACAAATTACAGTCAAATGCGCGTTGACTTGAATATGTTACCAAGTTTTTAGGGAACCATTATAGGCTCACTCGTGTCTGTCTGTTCCACTTTTACAGCCAATTTGATACGAACTTACTATCTCAAGTATATTTTTTTTATATCATTTTAACATAAATAGTTTTACAGTTATTAAAGAAAATGAAAAAAAATTTACCAACCCCGCTGACCGAGACTGCTGAGCCTAAAATTTTGAAAGAAATACAGAAAATATTTTTTGACTTGAGGATTTCTGGAAAATCTAGTTTGTAGACCACAGCGCGATACTTTAATTCTTGCATTTCATAATTTTGTATTGAAAAATTAATGAAAAGGTTGTGTCGACGAAATTGTCGACTAAATCCGGGGAAATTGGAATTTATATATATAACTATATAAATGTACGTGTATATATTTCGATATGGGTCTCTTTTGCGTAATATATTATTCAGTGTGTTAAGAGTATAAAAATAGAAGAAAAAAAAAAAATTGTGATAATAACATTTCAAATAAACGTTTAATCCTCTATCTACTATACTATACTCTCCAGACTTAACAAGTTTTCTCTGTTTTCATTGCTAATTAATATTCACTCAACACGCACTCGAATTCTGCAATAACAATTGATGATCATGGCTATGGCGATGATGAGCATGCTGATAATAACCAGATGCGCACATGCACCATCGCCCACACTCATACAGATTGCCAACACAATGTCCAATGTCATGGCATAACTAAGAATGAGAATGATCGACTGACTGTCTACGTTTGAGGTGCGCTTGGTACTCGTGTGTGTTTTTATTAATTTGCTGGGCAGACTCCACTGGCTTCGTCGTTGTCGTTGTCGTTGTCGTCATTGTCATTGCTATTGTCACCGTTTGTCGACGTCGACGCAGTTTGGCTTATGCCAGGATATTTCTCTGCTCTTAGGCTTTTGTGCTTCTTTTTAGTGTATACATTTGACCCACTTCTGGTAGAAGAAGTCAAGTGCATTGTTGTTGTTTTATTATTGATTTTGAGTGCAATGTTTTTTTTTTTACTCATTTCATTGTTGCTGTTGCTGTTGTTGTTCATAAAGTTGACAAATTAAAATGCATAAAAATAAATAAATAAAAATTCCATTTCAGGATTGCATTTTGTGGCTTAGCGTTTTCCGTTCTTTCGCTTGTTGATACATTTTTATTAATATAACTGTTGTTGCTGTTTTATTGACAACATGTTCTGCTTGAATTGTGCCTTTTAACATGAAATTGACTGATTTATTGTTTTATTGTTTATAAAATAATTAATTCATACAAAAAACACAATTGACCCAAGGAGACCCATGTAGGCGGTTTGACATGAAGTTTGCACTGGCGTTTCTCATCGAGAAAATACAAATAAACGATATGATAAAAATGATTGTATCTACTCATGTCAATAAGACTTCATTGTCTGCTATAAATGGTACCTGCAACATGACTTTGACTGAATGATACGAGGGTCGTTGAATCTAATCGTTTAAGCTTGGATACTCAAAGTGAGGATCTTAAAAAAAATGTTTTTTCCTATAATCTTTATTTGCTACTTTCATCAGGCGATATCCAGCGAATTTTATCTTAGGTTTTAAAATCATATACCAATATTGTAGATGTCGCTACCGCAAATATAAATGTTAATAAACAAATATTTTATAAGTTAATATATATAATATAATGATTTTATATATATAATGATATATATATATAATGATTATATAATGATTTTTCAGTGCGTCTATGTTTTTATTTTCCAGAAAACTGTCAATTCATTGGCTACTATTGCTCCCAAATTGTAGTTGCTCCGGAGCGGTTCAACTGGTGATGCACTACCCCAATGGGCAGTCGAAAAACTGGTATCAACTTGCTCGCGCGCCTGACACTCTGCAAGTATTTATTTCATTTTCCTTAACATAGAGTAAGCTTAATCTAGTCATGTTATTCTGCTAACCTTATATTATGTTAAGGTCTAAGCCTTATATTAAATTAGTTAAATTTACAACACCTATAGTTTACGTTTACCCGTTAATAAATTCAATTCCTTCAATTTCTGCAATCCAATTTCAATTTCTTATTCCTACAAAGAATGGTCTAAAGAGCTATTTTTAATGGGCTTTTTATTTAGCTATTTTAGTCTATATATTCGTTTAAATGTTATGATTGCACTCATAAATAATCTTTTTCTAACAAAAGTCGAATAAAGAACTTGATAACGGTTGGAAATTAGCGCGATTAAGACTAAAATTTCATTTCGCCTGAACTGCTGTTCTAATGTCACGTTCTTATAAGTAGAATATCATTTGTTATCAGCACTTCCCAAATGCTCCAAACGAGTATCTGACAATTATAATTTAAATTTAATTTGGTGGCCTTTACTTAAAAAAAGTTTCTTTGCATAATTTTCCTACAAAATATTTTTTTTTATTATCTTATTTTATTATTATTTTTTAAATGAACGCGTTGACATCGTAAGATGTTTTCAAAAAGAATTGGTTTTATTATTTGAACATGCATATATTTATGTAGAAAAGAAGCAACAATAGGATACTTGGGATAAATGAAAAAAGATCCAGAAAAAACCAAAAATATATTTTTTTTAAGTAGCTGCCAATCTGAAAACTCGGCAAACGTGTTTTTTTCGCCAAAGAACGTTTGTGCATTTGTTAATATTGAAAGGCAACAAATTAAGCAAACAGTTGTGTGTTATTTTTGAAATTCTTCATTAACAATATATTTGATAGTTACAATCCAAAGCAAAAAGAGTTAATTGCTACCCAGCATGTGTAAGCATGTATCCTAAGAAAACACACAATTTCTTCTAAAAAAAATCAAATACAGATATAGCCTATAACACTCAGTGATAATGTAGCATTCTACTGGTTAAAGAATTTTTAATATCGGATGCGTAGTTTCGAAGATTACATCAAACATACAAACAAACACTACCTGTTTATAATATCAGTTTATATAATATTAGTATAGATTTGTTTGAGTGATTTTTTGTTTCCATTCTGTAGCAAAACAATTAAATGAAACTATTTTGCAACCCGCCTGAAAAGCGTGCAGTTGTTGGTGTTGGAGGTACTAGCAGAAGAAAAGTTTGTTAAATAAAAAAAACAAAAAATATTCTCTTAAGTAATGGACTTTCTTTCTCTGAATGTTAACAATGCCATATATAGTAATAAGGTAATGTATATTGGTGTTGGACAATTAAAAAATCGTAGACAAAGTTATTAGAAATATGGAAATATTCCAGGCATCAGAAACTGCATCGATTGCGACAACAATTTAAATATAAAAGTAGCATAAACGGCCAAGCTATATATATAAAAACATTCGCTCACATGTATGAAGACTCATCACGTGGGCATGGCTCAACGTATTTGGCAAATTTTGTAGTTGTGGTGTTCCTTGCTATGAGGGCAAGGTTTGTATGCAAAAAATAAATACAAATCCCTAGCATATTAGAACATTATAAAACTGTCTATCCACTGTGCTCTCACTCATTACTCGTTTTGAGTTCGACGTGGCTCACTTGTAGCACTCTGAGTGCTACAAAGTGATAGGGTGGCTAACCTTAAGCCGGAGCAGTGCCATTTGCGCATCAAAGTGAAGTTCATGGCGGAAGCATAACTTTATTGTAATAATATTTTAATTGTATTTGAATAGAGTTGAAATTAAAATAAATTAAAATGACTTCATCCGTAATGATTTCAATTAAGTGCAATCATGGCATTATATAAGCGTCGCGTAACCACTTTTAAGTCAATTTCAGTCGTTCAAGCAAATTAGCGAGAGCGGATATCAACGATTCCTCGATATAATGTCGCAATGATTGTGGATCGTTTGGGCTAATTAGCAAATGAATTAATGCTAATTTTTCTAAGTAGAGTTTCTCCAGTAGTTGCTGTTGCTTTGACAATGTACACATCCGATGATTATGTTAAAAAGCCGGAAGAAGCGGAAGTGCGGAAGTGCACACTACAAATGCTTGGCAAATTTACAGCTGTTCTAAGAGCAGAATCTTGAGTTACGCAACGACTCTGCAAAAGATAGAGCTGCATGGAATTTTCGTTGTTAGTTGAATTTTGTGTAAACAAGAATTTTAATAACTCAATCAAAAAGCCAATTGGCTATTTTAGGTGTTGTGATTACGCACGAAGCTGCGGCCTTGGGGCAGCTACTGGTAACTGCGCATAGTGGTGTGTAGTGGCGTGCAGTGGTGCTGGCATTCTGGCGCTTAGTCCAGTTCGACGAGTACCACAGCAGTTGAAGCGTTGGCAGACAACATAATCAGCAACACGCAAAAGTCGTTTTATTCCAAATTATTTGCAATTTACTCTATTAACTACAACAAGTATGTACCAAGTTGTTGTTGTTGTTGCTAATGGTGTGGCAATTTGGTATCTTCTGCCAATAACGCTGCGCACTCTTCGTCGTTGTCAATGTCGATGGCAACATCGTCGATCAGGCGAATTTAGAATGCAAGCTAAGTCGAAGTCCAACTTTAAGTCCAAGCTGAGGTCGTTGTCGAAGTCACGAACAACAACACATTTGAGTTATGTATTTCTGGCTGTGTGTGTGTGTGTGTTTGATGTTGTGTTTGCGCTTATGTGAACGGTGCGTGCCATCATCAGACGCTGTCAAACGCGTTGCCAACAACAGTTTACTTGCAGTGCAATAATTAGCAGCCTATTCTGTAGGAGTCGTGCGGGACAAACAATCAAATAAACAAACAAACAACCAAGCAGCCAATTCGGCCCCCGACCACTATTCGATATTGAAAAATGATATGCCGTTGTAACATAGTAGTGCGCCAACACCACCCAATCTAATGCCACAAACGCTCCGATACGACCAAGCCGATAGTCGGCGAGGGGCGTAAGTCGAAGTCAAACCAGAATTGTCGACCCACGTACCCACGGCCTAATTCCACTTTTGGCTAAAAGCCAGCTTTCATACACCATTGATGCCTGGCGTAGTTGGGTTTTAGCTGGGAATTTCATATGGGTTTGGTTTGGGCTTGCTTGGGTTTAGCGTACGAGTTTAGCGTGCAACAAACAAACAAAGAAAGCTATTCTGATTAACCAAAATCTCAGCTTAAATGAGGTTAGATTAGGCTACTCGTAAGTTCGGTTTGGTGGAAGTGCTTCTGATAAGAGAAATGCTAATAGAAACAGTAACAGTAACGTTAACAGAAACATTAACAGAAAGCTTAACAGAAACGTGACTTCCCAATACGAGTAAAGAAACTAACATTGAATCCAGAATTTTCATGTGGACTAAATGATTCAGAAAGCCTAGAACATTGAATTTTTCACGTATTATTTCTATAATCCTAAGATGAGCTCTTGGCACAATCCTGAGAATACATTGAAGCTCCAAACTCTACGTTAAGAGGTGAAATAGAATGAGATATTATCAAAATGCTAAACGGGTTGTGATATCAGAAAGAAAATAACATATTTAGTGAGCTCATTAATTCCAGAAAAAGCAACTCTGCCAGCTGAGTACAATTCAAGGCTACAGACAAGATCAACTATAACCGGTAGTAATGCTTATGCTTCTATATTATTCGGCATCTATGCAAGCGCAACGAATCTGCAAAGCGTTTTAATATCGAAGCTATAAACAAGTCAAAAGTAAAAATACCATTGAAATCAAATACTTACAGAAGAAAACTCCGGTGTGGTGTTGGAATACGAGCGCGACATAGGCGCCAGTTGTAGATACGCAGCATGAAATTGAATATCTTCACACATAAAAAAGAAATGAGTGAACAAAAAAACACATTGACTTCTAACCGACGACTTTAGAATATCTTAGTCATTACAAGCAAGCAGGTGTTTCGACAGCAAAAGGAATCGCAGGAATAAACAAGCAAATAAGGTGGGGCGCAGGCTGTCTCGGCGAGGCTAGCTTAGGCAAGTTGCAATACTTCAAAATCGTGTATTACATCGAAGACTGGGCGCTGAAGTTCATATGTTATATTGGCTGTGCTGGAGGTTAAGTTTGTTTGCGCGGGAGGACGTGAGTTAAATGGCGGCTGCGATGGTGACTGCGATATGGCGATAGATAGGAAGATAGAAACGGCTGCTGAATATAACTGAGATGGTGACTAAGACTAAAATGGAGACTGACGTGAAGGTAGACAGATAGTGGTAAGCTGAGACGTAAGCTATGATTAAGATGGCGATTGAGTTGGTGAAAGAGACGCCCGAGGCTAAGCCTGAGACTGAGTCTGATTTTGTAAGAAGCAGGCTGCAGCGGCGATTTGTTCTGATAGTCTTAGGCTATGAGTCTATCTCATAGTCTTAGACTATGAGTCTAAGATTTGTGTCTAATGTTGTGGTTGGCTTGTTTGTGCCTTTACTCAAACAACAGTGCGTTGTTGGATATGGACTACGACAACCATAACGACAACGACAACGACAACGACAACAACAGCAGACATGCAACAAATCTATGTTTTATCCGAATGTTGTTGCGATTCAAACGATTTCTTGAAGACGCTCAGACATGCTGTGTGGCACATGTGTACAAACATGCTTCTACCTATTACAATACTACCGCTCGTTCTCATCAGCTAGCTGCTGCTAGTACTCGTACTTCTTATTCATCTTCCATGCCGACCATTCCATTCAATTCCGCGTGCTTGCATTGGCAACTGCGCCTCTTTGGGTATTCATATTTTTCTGGTGTACGTGTGTTTAGACGAGTATGTTTGAGCTAACGGTAAAATTAAAAAATAAATAAATAAATAAGAAGAGAACAGATAATGATAATAATTTTTTGAACTTGTTTATTGCATCGGCAAAAGCTTCAATCAATCTTCATTTACCGCATCTATCAGCATCAGCAGATAAAACTTTTTGCGTGCTTATGCTTTTCTATTTTCTTTTTTCTATTTTTGTAGCTAGTTTTTCAGCAACTACTAATACTTTTCTATTCATATCTTTTTATCGCGTATCTGTATGTGCTTTCTTCAAATTTTTTTGTTTATATTTCTCTTATATTTTCTTCTGATTTATGGTATAAAAAATAAGCCTGAGTCGCGCTTGAACTCGCAAATGTTGCTGCTAATTAGTGCAAAATTAATGCGCGCCGACGATGTGCAACAATGTATTGCATGTTGCTGTCTTAACAAGCTCAGCATTGACGACAACGATAACTACAACAAGAACAGCAATAACAACAACATTAATAGCGGCATTAGAAACGCTTTTTTTGTGCTTTGCTGCTCACAGCTCATAAAAAGCTCATAAGAGGCGCAGCCACATTTGCTATTGCTGCCATCGTCATCGCCATCGTTGCTGCTGCTGTCAACTGCTGCAATTTCACTCATAAATACCAAGCGACAAAGTGCACAACTGTGTGCAACCCAGTTGCATATTATAGATACAAGATACAATATTTGTCTTAGTTTTCTACAGCTTCGATTTTTGTCAGCATTTTCTTTTTCTTCTTCTTCTTCTTCTTCTTCGTTGTTGTTGTTGTTGCTCTTATAAAAACAAATGTTGCAGATGCCCACATTGCACGCTTTTGCCTTAGCTTGACTTGCGCTGTTGATACGAACTGAGTATCTAACGTTGTCTATCAGCGCATCATGTTGCCGATGTTATTGCTGTTATTGCTGCTGCTGCTGCTGCTGCAGTTGTTGTTATGCGGTATAGTACACATACACTAACTTAGCAGCTGCATGCAATCAGTTTCGGCTTAGCGTTTTGCAGCTCAAGCCGCAACAACACCAACATCATAAAGCAAGCAAAACGTCGCCAATGTCGGCAACATAAGCGCTAAAAACAACAACAACAACAACGACAACAGCAAAAACAACAATTTTCAATTCTTTTTTTTCGTTTCTTTTCTATTGGCTAGAGGAAAAAATGAAATAATAAATAATAATAATAATAATAATAGTAATCTAAGAGCAAGTAAAGCTTTGGCACGCGATCTATCTTTGCTACACTTCTGGACGGTTGTCAGTCGTAGTTGCGACTAAAAGCGCGAAATCAGCCAAGGCTGAAGTTGTTGTTGTTGTTGTTGTTAAATGCTGTTCTTCTTCTTTCCACAGTTTGCACGTAAGATGTATTTAATTATTATTATTGTTGTTGTTGTTGTTGTTGTTGAATCTGTTGCTGCTGCTGCTGCTTATGGCTGTTTCAATGTCGGCTCTGTTTCTTCTATAGCGGCTACATTGATATTTCATCAAGAACTGGATACTAGATGATGTTGCTCTTTGTTGTTGCTGTTGCTGTTGTTATCATTGTTGTTGTTCTACTTGTCAACGTCAAAGTCAAAGTCAGTGTTGTTATTGTCGTTGTATATGTTGCTTTCATTGCCTTGTTGCGCCTACATTCATATTTCAGCAATTAAAAGTCTAATTGACAAATACTTGAGCGACAACAACGAGGAATATGCAGCTGTTGTTGTTGTTGTTGTTGGTGTTGTTGTAGTCATTGGCATTTGTAGCCGCATTTCATGTTGCTAACCAACCCGCACCATTGCCGTTTGTATCTAACGATTCCTACGGCATTTCTCAGCTCGACGAGTACGTTCTGGAATAATTGCAAGTCTCGTTTGAAGTTGCAACAGCAGCCAACAGCCAACAGCCAACAGTAGACAGCAGCAGCCAGCAACAACAATTGCTTCTTACTTTGTTCGTCCGTCCATTCGTTCGTTCGTTCGTTCGTTCATCAACGACATAGCAAATGATGAATGTGGCTGTAATTGTTGTTACAAAATTACATGAGCTGCTGCTCTTGGTGTCGCTCCTATACGTTTTCTACTACAGAAATTTTCGTCCTTTTGCCATCTCTTTGTCAAGCAACTTGTTTCAAGTTCGCTTAATAACTTCATTGCGATATTGTTGTTCGTTTCTTCGTTTTCTCGTTTAGGCTTCAATATTTTTATTTTTTGTTATATATGTATATATATATATATTTTTTTAGTCGGGTTACGTTAAATCCATGCGATATGTTGATTGATTGGCGTTTCATGTCATTTGTCTACTTCAGTATTTTAATCGGTTTTCGTTGGTAGTGAATAAATGTTAAATTAGATTAAGTACATCCTCAATCTTCCTTATTACTTATATATGCAAAGAAACAAATGCTTAAAGCAAAGTCGGACAACTGCACTGATTCCATCGTAAGCATTATATGCATCGAAGTACTGCTTTGAAAGAATTCAGCAGTTGCAGTTGAAGCAACAAGTCAATTTGCATCTTCTTACTTCTGCTGCGAGTGCGACTGGCAACTGGCTTTACACACACCGATTCTGGGACAGAATTTTCGTTCGAAAACATTTTTGTTGGTAAGGGAAGCGAGGCAGTCGAGTTCAAAATATTCGTAAAAAAAAGTGGAGAAAAAAAATCTTACGTACAAAGTAACCTAAAACTAAACTAAGACTAAACATTAACCTTTTGAAGCACTAACAGCGAACCGAAAAAGTTGAGGGCGAAAATGAAATTATAAAATTATATAAAAAAGAATTACTTTGTTCATAGCAAATATTTGATATATGTATGTATATAAATGCATATTATACACACATACCTACATACATAAATTTACTTGATGAGGTGCCGAACAGCAAGCATCAGTAGTTCCCTTTAGCCTGTGCCTTGAGGAGCACCGTCAGAAAATTCTCGCAAGTTTCAGTCGTTTTGAAAATGTCCAAAAAATTCGGGGCGTAACTCAAAATCATCGAAGATGGAACGTCGTTATGCCTACCATGTGGACAATCCATTGAGGCGAGAAGCATTTGGCTCTTTTAAGCCACACTCGGTCATCACGGATGCTAGAGAATTCTACTTATGTGTTACATTTGACTGGAACCCACCCGTGGGAATGGATATTAACGAAAACGTGAATATCATGAAAAATTTTTCAACTGCCATATTCAGCTGAACTTTGACAACACTTGCCCAACTAAGAAAATCAAAGGACCGCTGCTTTAAATATTATGTTAGATTTCTGATATGAAACAGAAGTAATTTCTATATAATTATTTATATTTTACTCATGATCCTCTGTTCGAACACAAATGTTTTTTGAACCGTTCGATGTGGTTTTCATGCCAATGTGGCAGGAATACCAGCGTCTGCACACGGGCACACAGGCGACAGCTGAATTACACAAATTACCTATAAGCCGATAGTGTAGCCGAGAATAGAAAAAGAAACAAATGCCACAAAATGATTTTATATTGTATACCCCATTACGTACGCATTTCTTAAATATAAGTTAACAAATATAAATAGAATAGTAGCAAGAAAAAGAATTGAATAGATTATATAGGTAAGAAACAATAAACAATAACGAAACTCCCATATTCCTCCCACATTCCTTCAATTCCGTGTAAGAATTCATTTAATGCGTTAAAGGCGTTGTAGGCTTTGCGAAAGGCGTCCATTTAGACAAGTCAATTTAGATATTTGCTTTTGTAGAGCACGGGCTTTTTTGGAAACTTTTTGAGCGGGTTGCTCTGGAAAGAATCCCTCATATATGACAAAATTATTCGCTTGTGGTAAAATAGTTTGTAGGTTATAATGACGTTTCATGAAATTCGACATTTGGATGGAAGGCCCGTCGATGGCAATGTCTTTCGGCGTCCAGTTCTCTGTCTTCAGGAAGAATTCATATAGTTTATAACCAAGACCTTGACGACGACAGGTTTCGTGGATAAAGAAATCAAGGAGTGCGGGGGTGTTTTCCATACGTTTCATCTCCCCGCTAGAATTGTAAAGGTACAATGTTTTGAAGCCTGACTTTAGTAGTCCGCACAATTGTCCGCCGCAACCGGGTGTACCACGATCCGGGTCATACATCAAATACAGATGCTGATTTGAATGGTTCCTTACAATATCAGAAGTTGTTACGCTTTTAACTAAATTTTGGTCGTTCGCTGAGAGTATGCCGATTTCGTCGATTATATTTTTTAAGTTCTCTGCCACTTTGTGCGATGTTTCCTTATCGCCGTTGAAACCCACGGGCAACAAGTTTTGCCCAACTCGTATTATAGATTTATTTTTAAAAATAGAACTCAAGTTAATATGTTTATATTCCATTTTTTTATATCTTATATCTATCGCGGACGGATCTTTGTAAACGTATAACACGGGAGTGAGAGCTTCGAAGTTATGATAATTTTTAATTTGAATCTTTTGATTTGAACTGCAAATTCAACGCCTGCCTTGATTGTTTTCAATTTGATCATTTTAAACTTAAAAAGTGGGCATTGTTCCAGAAGTAGTCTTTTGATAAACAGATACATGCTAGAGTCTTGCACGAATGAATTTATTATTATTATTATTTCTTTATTTATTATTATTATTAACCTAAAACTAAACTAAGACTACAACTAACTAAGACTAAGAGATCGGTGGTATCAAAAGCTAATTTAAGGAATTAGCTTAAGTAGATAACTTTAAACTTACTTTATTATTCCCTAAAAATTTTTTTGGAATTTAATGAATTTATTTATTTATTTAAATACAACAAATTGTTTGAAGTCAAGCTTGCGTTATTATAGCACAACGTAATAATATGAAACATACATCAATGCTATGTCTAAGCACATGCACATACATGCGCTGACAATATAAAAGCTTGGAAATGCAAGAGACAGTGTGAGTGAGTGTTATGTATAGTATGAGTGATGATGAGTATGCGTGCTGGAGAGTGCGAGTAAAGGAGAGTTAGTATGATTAAGTGGGCGTGTAAAGGAGAGTGAGCGCAACAGGAATCTGCGCAGCTCGCGTTCGCAATATAACAGTTCTGGGTGCACATTCTTTCGTGTTTGTCCTTCTTACTTTTTGGCAATATGCTGATGACGATTCTAATGTGTTTTAAGAAAGGAATCTGCATAGCTACATAACCTCAGCAATAAGTTCGTCAATTAGCTCTCTATATTCTCGAATTTCAACCACTGAGCGAAAAACTAGTATACATAAAGAGAAAAACAAAATATAACCTATACAAGGCTTAAAAGTACTAGCTACAAGGCCTACAACTCTAATGAATTTATGTTCCTAATATTTTGCTTTCATTTGTAAATGTAAACACCTAATTTGAATGAAGATACCTTAATTGTTGTTTAATTTTTAATAAATAAAATTTAAAAAAAACCCTTTGTGGTACACTTAAATAAATGCAGACATTTTTATTTATGGTCGACTTGTCATTTATGCGATATCCATTGTATATTTAATGTTAAAAAGCCTCAGTTGTTGTTTTTTTTTTGTTTTTCTTTTCGGCAACATTGGTCGGAAGTTTTCTGATTTAGCATGACACTGACGTTGTGGTTTATTGTATTTTTTGGTTATTCAGTTGAAACTAAGTTTTCACATGTCATGTGACGAGTCAAAGGACACACTGTCAACAAGCTGGAGTGGATAGTGTCAAAGTCATCTGTCACTTGCATTGATACCAATACATTTTTCAGCAGCATTTCAACGTGTGAACTTCAGGGCTGTAGTTTCGCTCATTTAATTTAGACTTTTAACGAAATTTGAGTGATGCATGCGAATGAAAATGAATAAAATATTTCAACCAAATGGACAAAACAAAGAACAAAACTAAATGAATAAACGAATAAAGAAATATCCCTTTTTTTGTATTATTTATTGCAGTAAACTGCATAACACATTTGTAGAATTATAAGTAATGACGTGTATAGAAAATTAGACTATGATGCTAGTGAATCAATAAAGAAAGAAAGAAATATAATAAAAATAAAGATATTTAAAAAAAACTGCTATTGGAAAATAACCCACACACCGAACCATTGAACTGGCTGAGTTTGGTTTCGTAGAAAAAATCTTTGCATTTCAATTCAGTCGTATATGCAAATATAAATAGCTGAACGTCAAAACTCGTAAATCCTAAGTGTGAATGCCGAAGTAAATGAGACCAAAATCGTGCGTGCGATCGAAAGAAATGAGCGTTGATTGAGTTGTCAATTCGAAAATTCATTGGAAAAAGAAATGCGTTGAGGAAGTCAGGAAGACGCATGCATTATATCTTTTGAAGAAGACCCAACCGTACTGTAGAATTGTCGTAACAAACACCATAGGAGGCCGCACCACCACCGACATCACCTCATATTACTAATATTGAATGTGTCGTTAGCTAGTGTTACATTATCTAGATGCATCGCAGTAAACATACTTGCTCGGGTTTCGTTGATTCGAAGCAGCCTTTCGAATATATTTAAATGCGTTTTTAAAATACGATTGAACTGTTGATTCAGTAACGCATTTACAAAGCTGAATGTTTTCTGATTTACTGTAATAATATGTTAATTTCTCGATAATATCAAAAATACTGCGCACAGGTGCCACACAACAGTAATAACTTAATCGAAAATAGATGTATGTATGTATGGCGACCTGAGTATGAGTACGTATGAGTCTTCTAGACTAACTGGGCTAGATCTGATGACAATCGCACTGGTGGCTAAGCGACAGACAACGACAGAAGTCTATTGCAAAGTGTGAGGTGTGAAATATTTTATAAAGACTATAGCTGATAGATACATCGATAGGAGCAGTAGATAAATAGTTAAAAGACAGTTCCCCTCATTAGTCGAACAAGTGAAATGACAAATCTATTGAGATGCAAATTCTCAACAACAACAAAGAAATATCCAAATCATTAAATGCATGAAAAGCCTATCGAGAGCAGAGCGATCAGCATTTCATATCTATTGAATGTCGTGCCTAATTTTATAGCACCAACCTACCCTGCTCACTCAATACACCATTATCTATGACCAACCACAGTAATGTAGCTTGTTGGCAGTTCAGATTTATTAATCTGCATTTGGCTATCCCCTTATCCCGATTTCCTTATCTTACCGCATGTACACTCTTCTTAGCCGGAGTTAACGCCAATATAAATTAATTCTTTGGCTTATGTGCTCGGTTAAAATTGCGTGCAATATCTTCTTTTTATGTGTGGTCTCCTACTGCGTCGACGAACATTTACCACTGAAAATTTGAGTCTTAAATAGTGAAGCTTGCTTTGCTTTGGCTTGTTTTGCTTTGCGCTACACTGTTGGTTTATGTAGTCTCGCTTGACACGCTGGTAGTACCTGCACGAGTGGTCTTCGTTAAAACGTTGATTCAACTGAGCACACAACTACCCACCCAGTCACGAGTGCAAGAAAGCCAAAAATGCAACAACAAAAAAAGCGACAAAGGAAAGAGGAAAGAGTCTCCAAAAAAACAATAAATCTCGTTGCATTGTAATTAAAATATTTTATCTAATTATGTAATGTGACAAATAATCTGAACAACTAATAATTGTTAACGAGAGGAACTTATGGCCGACACAATCGACCGCATTCGAGAGAAAACATTTCACTTACTCATGAGCAACCCAATAACACTAATACATTAAAGGCTGGAACAGAATGGTGTTACTGTAACTGCGTTTGTTATCCGTGACAAAAATCAAATACAGCTCTTTGTATGTAAACGAACACACTGTGTAGCTGTGACTCTGTTTGTTACTCTGGTGTTACCAGAGCTCTGTTCGAGCCTTTACTAAGCATATATGACGATTTAAATTGTGTGTGTTATATCAAAGAGTATTATGCTTATAGAGTTTACAATTTTCTTAAAAGTTTTTTACGTTTTTATCAAATAAACAGAAGACATTGGCTTATGTTATTTGTCTGCTATTAACAGCGAAATACCAGTGTAGGCCGCTGTGTAGCGACCTCATTCTGCTTGGCTGACTTAACGCTTAAATAGGCAAACAGAAATTTAGAAGGTGGGTTCTGCTGCGAAATCGAAGCCAGTGCTGTTTCCCCTTCTTGATGTGTCTTCCTCAATTTTGTGTTCTTGAGGCGAATTAGCGTGAAAAGGAATTTCTGTATAACACCTTTGTTTTGTGTTGTTTTAATTGCCGTCACCCATTTTTATTTTCATTGTATTAATATTGTTGTGGGATAATTTACGTATCATTGCATATTTTCCCCTTTTACGGCAGTCCGGCCATTTGTTTGTTTAGCTTGAGCAAACCAACAGAATATCTTACGAAACATAAGTTGAACAGAGAAGAACTCTGTACAACAAGAGAAAATTTAACATAAGCCAATCGCTTCTTAAAAGTCTTTCCGACCATTTTTTAAAGCGAAAGTTGTAAACTCTATATAAATAAGTTATCTCTGGTTATGTATTCATTCTGTGTTCTTTCGTTGATTCGCCGCCTGGCCGGCACTCACCAAAGATGCCATTGTACGTGTCTCATTGTGTCACATGCGCGTAGACAATAGTCTTGATTTTTGATTATTATTATACCATCTGACATCTAAAATAACCATGCAAAACAAAAGCCTGATACAAAATGTATTATAATTTACCGATATGTCGCTTAATCAGTTCGCAACTTGTACTCGTGACAACACAATCAGTGGGGCTCTGTTGGGGTTGTTGAACCAAGCTCGGAAACTGCGAGAATAGCGTCAAATTAACATACTCTCCTATGCTCGTACGCCGATAATGCAACATTAAATCAACATGTTTTTGGATAAAAGCAATAAAAAATAATAATAACTATAAGAACAGAATAAAAGTAAAAAAATAAAATTAAATAAATAAATATTGCGTTGAAGTCAAACACACAAGTTAGAGAACACTGAACACCTGGACTTGAATGGTTTTACGCGGTCAGCTGCATGAAGTTGAGGAAGTGCGAGTATTTGCTATGGACTGGTTTCGCACACACAACGACGATGACAACGACAACGGCAATGACCACATTGTTAACGTTCATTGATGCGACGACGAGCAAATTAATCCATGAGCTGCGAAATGAATTGATTTGTTTAATTTATTTAATTTGTTCGATTTGCATTGAAAGAACTGCTGTCATTGCCAAAATAAACTTTTTTTCGATTCTAATGCGAATTGATACTACTGATACAGCTTAAAGAGCAACTAATAAAGCATACGAGTACACTTAGCCGCCCGATTATGAATGTTGAAAATAGTTCCGTAAAGCGTGTGCTTCCGGGCTTATATACTTTTCTCGATATGGCTGAGGTTCGATTAATATAAACCTATGATGAGAGTAAGTTTTTCGCGCGCCACCTACCGGTAGTTGAAGCTATTGAGACCATGGCAATGAAAATCGTCTCGGCAATGGCGTTCGTCGTGCACCGACCTCTGGCTGGGGTCGGCAGGCATGGTGGATTTAACTTTAGCTTTTGATTGCTCAACGAGTGCCGGGCATAGCTAGTCTTTTATAGATCATAAAGCCATCATGCGCGAAAAGCTGTAGCTATGGGTTTGGAATGGATGCTTAGTCGAATGAATAGCCTTAGCCTTAGGCATTTATTAGGGTGTACAATCAGGGCTTTTTATTATGATGCGCCAGGCGATGGCAGATGAACAGATAATTTTGGTTTGGTTCTGTAGCCAGTGTTCCCATTGGCAGTATAATCTCAAGCCTCTCATTGACCCCAGTAAACGTACGTAGATGTATGACATGTTTGTGATGAATGACAATAGAAGAAGCAGCAATAGACAATTGGTTGACAAAAAGATGACCATTTTTGGTTGAGTGATTTCGTGGCAGATTTTCGCTGCACCAGAAATTCAATGAGCCCAAACAAATTGCAAAACGTCATGCAAGTATAAAGTTAAATTTTGTATTTTCTTTGTTGCCATCATTCATCGATGAATTTGAGTCCAGCCAACTTAATGGCCAACTGGCTAAAATGATTGCAGGCGGCGCGGCGACTACGAATGTCATTAGATGAGTAAACGAGCTGATGAGACTGATGCGTTAAGATGGCATCGTCGTTGGTGCCGTGGTTGAACTTGTGCCACACAACCAACGAAGGTGGCCATAGTTGAACCGCACACAAACACCAGATTGACCAGTCAACAGACCAACGGACGGACAGCTAAGTGCGCAGGCAGTTAAGCAGTCAAGCAGACAGTTGGGTCGTATGCCACGTGCCCCATTAACTCACATCTACTCGTAGATACAAAGCTATGCTATGCGTGTATCTATATACTATATATGCACGTAGTTAACTAGGCTTTGGTTTCTTTGCTCATGTGAATTACACGCATTTGTGCTTAAAGCAGCATAAACAAGTTATTAAATTTGGTTAAGTACATTAATTATGCGCACAAAAGTTGTCATTAGGCAAGCATACACTCACTCACTCACTCTGTCACTCACGCACGCACTCATAGTCAGTCGGTTTGTCGAATTTAACTGATAGTTTGTCTATCTATCATTTTGTCAGTAAGACAGCTAGTCAGCTTGTCAGTCAGTGAAGCATGTCAATTCACTTGCCGCTAAAGTCTTTACTTTGAAGCCAGTCGCCAAACGCACTTAAGAGATCGACACAAGTACGCAGAAGACCAAAGTCATAAGTAAGGTCTATGTTCTAGGCTACTTAGGTTTATTCCCTCTTTACACACAAGCTGGCCTGCACTTTTACCCTGTTTGACTGTTTCGTCAAACGAAGCGTACCATGGCATAACATGCCATAAAATCCACCCACCGAAAGATTTCGAATGCGCAACTTTCTATGAAGTTCACAGCTTAATTAAGGCATATAGTCAATTTAGAATTCTTGGAAATTTTTCATCAACTTTTTCACCTCGTTTTCTTAGTTGGCAATTCGACTAAGCTTTGTCTTTTTAGACTTTGTGGCTATCGTCCGACCTTTATTGTTTTTCCGATTTTTTAAAGTGAGAATAATATGCTCAATTGTCTAAGTGGAAATACTCCAAAATAGATCGTTTCTTACAGAAATTTATTTATTTTATTTTTTTTTTTTTGTGGGTAGGGTGTTTTTGACGCACATATGCGATACACCTGTATAGCGTCCATGAGTCATGCCGCATTAACAAACATAACGAGCCAATTAATTGTAGTTGGAGTCTGTTGAGGCATTTGGATTATTAAATAAAAAATAAAAAAATAAAAAAGCAAATAACGTTATGTGATATAAATAAATAAATTAAAAATAATCGTACACAATGCCAGTTGCACCTTATGAAGGACTGATTCCACTAGACTAGAGCGAGACACTGGAGCACAATTTCCAGTTGTGCACTCAGAAACGGGTTAGTTTAATATAGCTGCGCGTTAAAATATAATCTTTTGACTGTGACTTTATTCACAGAAAATTATTAATATATGCTCAGAGCTAACAATAAATTTGTTTTATAAAGAGTTTAGCTATATAAGGTGGCTTTCTATTAAATTATATTTAACCAATTAGTAAAATTGGAGAGGAGCATAAATTTAAATTTAGCAAGAAAAATTGGGAAGCGGAAAAGAAAACATTGATAAACTTAGACTAGATTAGAATAGACCGAATCTTAATTACATTAAACAGAGGTTAAGGTTTAAACAATCGATCGGACAACGGTAAGTGCACAATATATAGTGTTGCATAATAAAGCTTATTTATCGCGAATATGCTTAGAGAAATAAAATAGTAGATTTAGGATGATCTTAGTAATTTAATTTTAGGCCATTTTTAGCTTGTTTCTGTGACACTTGGCACAGTCACCCCCCCCAGGCTCCGAAGCCATACAGCATTATTGAAGAAAGAAAAATTGACTTGTGAATGGTCGTGGTAGAGGATGCAGGTAGTTTTGTTAATTTTGTCTATTGTTTTGGCTAAGTGTATATTCAATTTTAGCTTCGTATCTTAGTGTAGACCAAGCTATTTTAACTTATTTTGCCATGGAACGCTATTTGAGTCAACTACAAGGCTAGAGCTTGGCAGAAAACAATCCTTCAGGCATTTAGTTTGATTTTTCAACTCCTGAAATAATTGGAAAAATTATTAAGAGCAATTTGTAGATTATTTTTAATAGAGCTGAATTCAGCATGTGAGCAGTATATTGAAGTGACAATGTTTAGAGATTCGTATATCATGGGTATAGATATTATAGAGAATGGGGCCTAGAACAGAACCATGGGCTACTTCAGCAATAATTCGTCTGCTGATTGATTTTGTGCCGTCCATGAAGACATAAAAGTTCCTCTCAGCGAGAAAGCTATAGATGACTTTGTGGCGTATGTGGTATAAGGGGACGAACTTTTTGAGTCTGTTCAGTGCTTGACTACATGTGCGAGTTTAATTTAGCCTTAATAAGGCGTGGCTTCAAGTTAAAGTAGCTTATGTCGACGTAGGTGTAAATTGGTTTAAAACTTTATTCTCATTCACTTTTTCACTTCAAAGCGCGCATTTCATTTGAAGAGTTTTTTCAAAAAATACCATATAGAAGCACAGTTATATCGCTTTACTTTATAACTTCAGTTTTTCCAAAAAAAAATATCTTAAGTGAATATTTTTTATAATTTCTATAAATAAATAAATAAATAAAATAAATAAATAACTTCACACGATTGGCGATATATTACTTTATCAAAATGGTTACAATAAATTAAGTTAAATTAACATCAAAACTGTATTCTGTTGCTCCGCTTAATCCCCCCTAGAATCGTAGTTCCTTTGTGTTGGCGCACTGCTAATTGGACTTGGATAAGTTCTGCATTGCGGAATGCGCTATGTTTATGTTATGCATAATTGTTCCAACATAATTTAACAAAATTAAAACGGCAACTTCGTGTAAGAAATTGCATAATCTCTGGCGTCATAGATTGACTTTTCCGGCGCTTTGCGAGTGCCATGAAATTTGAATTGGCTCGCTTTAATGCTAATCAGCAGAATTAAAGGCCGGTCGACATTGCATGCAACTAACGGCTTCTAATGCAATTTATGTGTGTGTGTGTGTGTGTGACAACAAGTGTAATTGCACTGCGTCATAAATAACTGCACACTATGGCACAATCCAACACAACACTGGCTACGCTATCAACGATGTCGACTCGATTATAGAAAGATAAAAAAATTTTTTGAAGCCAAAATTAAATGCTTTGCTCACCGACGAAAAATTCTGTCTTCGGGGGTAAGTTCAGTTGGAGAAATTAATAAATTTTTGCTCGCTGGGCATTGTTTTGTTTTTATTGTTAATAATTATTAAATGAAAACCTAAGCTAAGCGAATGAAAGCCGACCGAGGCGATGCAGGTATTCAAATGATCCGGCTTTGTTGCTAAATGAGTTGCTCACTCACGCGTGCCAAACTTCGAATGAGAACAACAACAATAAAAAAAATTTTTTTTTTAAATTTGTTTGAATAGCTGAGAGTTAGCACCAATCAAAAGTGCCCAAGCCAAACAATAGACAAAGGCGCAGCAGCAGCAGCGAGGAATGAAGCGCTGCCAGCAGTGCTGAAGTCGCCGATGGCGCTGAAGAAGTTGCGGCAGCCAAAAGGCAAACAACAACAAATTGTGATATCAATGAAAAATGATCAGCATTTGGAAAAATAAAGTGGCGCTTAATTACAAGCAATTAATTAGGTAAGCATTTCAAAAATTTCATGCAGCGATTTCGTTCGTTGGCTCGTTGGTGTTGACTCAAATTGACAGTTGACAAAATTGCTTAGGGCGGTGAGTAGCGTTGGCAAAAAAATTTTCAAAAAAATATAAAATATATGTATATACTTATACCCTAGTATAAATAAATAAAACTTTACCTTAACGGTTTCCATTCAGAATGCTTATTAATTTCGAACAAATCGAAAAGAAATAATGCAAAAGTAAATGAATGAAAACAGCAAGAAAATTGTACAATGAAGCAGCAATAATTGTAGGGCCAAAGTTAATTATTACACTACCTTATAGTTAACATCTTATAAAACTGTAAGATACCGACTACCACAGAATTTGGAAACATTTCTTGGTATGCTACGCGGTTCGAAGTAATTTTAGGCAACGCTATATAATAGTCTGGAAAAAACGGTTTTTAGCAACCAATAATGATATAGATATATGTATGAGGCATAATTGACAAAATATATTAAAGTAGTGCATATATGATATACAAAATCAAAGCCATCGAACTCTAAAGCCGAACGAACTTGGCATTGTGCACGAGGATAAAAACGTGCACAAAAAGCATTAATAATAAGAAGCCAAGAACAAAATTTAACAACAACATCAGCAAAGAAAAAAAAAGACAAAGACAAAGACAACAACAAACAAATATAATCGATATATCAATAATTGTGACTCGACTTGTGTTCGATTATGAGTTAAGGTAGACAGACACACATTGACTGACTGCGTTACCATACGCTACCAGCACAAGCGACGCACGTACGCTTCACTTGGCTACCTGTACGGCTGTCCGCCTGTCTGTCTATCTGTCTATCTGTCGCAACGTTGAAATATAGGACAATGTACGCATATGAAATGCGTTTTAGCTTAAATGTAATGTATTAAAAGCAAAACAATTTCAACAAACAAAACTGTCTTGTGTTGGAATCGCGTCGTAGCTAGCTTTGATTTGACTTCGATTGGCTTGAGTTGGTCTTAGCTTGGACTTGGACTTGAATGATATGCGTGACACAATTTCGAAATGTCAAAATGACACACAGAAAGGTAAGTATTCAATTGAACAAGTGCTTATTAACTTAATCGTCATTGCTACGCCACACAGTTGCACACAAGTTACGCGCCGCACACCGCACCGCAGCACATTGCTTAGCGGAAGTAGACGCACACATTCGTTTATGAATATGGCAGCGTCGTGTAGCTAAAAATGGTCAGAAACTTCCGACCAAAATGAGCGATGGTGATGGCGGTGACAGAATTTTGAATACTCCAAGAATAAACAATAACAATAAAAAGCTGGAGAAAAAAAAATAAAAATAATAAAAATAAAATAAAATAATAATAATTATAAGGGCCAAATAACGCACTTGACTTGTAAGCAGTAAGCGTTGCATATACGTTTGTTATAAGAATCAAAAATACAGGGTTAACCATTTGAATATAATATTAGCAAATTAAATGGCACTACTTAATTAGACAACCGTGGAACACTCGGATAGAGCAAAGCTATATACTAATTCAATGCGTAAATTGATGACATTAAATTAAACTGCAGTGACATTATTATTTTTGTAATAAGATAAAACAACAACTTAGAAAAAAAAATTATAAATGATTTAAAGTCGAAAAAAAGAAGAAGAAAAACGATCGAACGCGTATTCGAATCGGAGCGCTCGATGTGCTAGTCTAACACTCAACACACGGCGCTGTTGATGAGAACTCAACTCGCTCGCTTAAGTCGCTTCAATTTAAACGGTTAATCTGAAGTTTTTAGTGTTCCGTACGTTTGAGTGAAAAACGGGAACGGACCATTATAGGATCACACGTGTGTCTGTCTGTCCCACTTTTACAGCCAATTTGCTCCGAATCTGCTGGACCGTTTAATTATAATAAATGAAATGTTGCAAGGCTCTCAATTATCTTTTCTTTATAATTTTAAAATAAATAATTTCAAAGTTTGTTAAGAAAATAGATAATTATTGATCATATATCTCCCGCCTGATCATCGAAGCTACCCCCTAAAATGTTTGCAAACATACAGAAAATAGTTATTTAGCTATAGAATTCGAGAAAATCTACAAGAAGTCTATGGTCTGAACGTAACGTGCTAAGTTATACAAAAAGTATAATATATGTAGTCATCACTTATTGTAGTCACTCAAAAAATGGAGTGAAAAAACGTTTAGGTATGACAGATTGACTAATTGAGTGAGCGTTATATCAGTTATGACTGAATATTTCATTCGGTTTGGTTAAGCGAGTTTTCAGTAGAGTAAAAAGAAAAACGAAAATACATTCGCCTAATTTTTGGGTTATTTTCCTTGAAAAATACCAGCATGAGGAAGTGTCAGCAAAAATTTTAAGTATTCAGTGAAACGCATTGTCAGATGCCTTCTCTTTCGCCGCTAAGCCACTAAAGATCTGCCAACCCTATACGAAGAGGACTTTACTTCGACACGCTTAAAATCACATTTGATTTCCAAATCGGTTAATTGGGACGATGCCACGCTAGAAGTGTGTGCAACAGCGAAGGCAGACAACGTTCAGCTAACGAGACGATCTCGGAGAGTAACTGATCGAATTGTTGATCCTTGCCGCGTTGCAATAGCTTCGAGAGATTCTTATCCGTACTTCCCACTTGGCTAGATATATTATATATATATATATATATATTTTTTTTTTGTGTTATCGTGACGATTTTTGTGATTTCGCATGCTGCAACGCGTAACTGTTCAGTACACCCAGTGGGAGCCAGTGAAATATCTCTAAATATTTGACTTATTGAAATTTTTCATTAGAGCCCTGCATGAGTTTACACTGCTTCAAGTCAACAGTCTGCAGTCATGTGATGTTAGTGTGATATGCGGTGTCACACGATTTAACGTATGTGTCTGTCGCACCTTCATATATTCCTTTATATAAAGGCCAGAAACAAAGACTTCTAGCTCAGAAAGCAAAACCATACAAACTAGTTCTTGACGAGTTGAGCCAAGCCAATTTTCAATTGTTTCTTGTTGCTGTTTTTTGTTTGCGTGTTAATGGATTAGTTTTACATATAATTCAAATTCAATTTTTCGACAATTTTAACGCAAAAATAGCACTTTCTTATTCAACTGCAGAGCAAACAATGTTGCTAGTATGCATAGTGTTAACAGTTCAGTTGAATGTAACAGTGTAATTTGTTATTTCATTTATATTCTATCATTTGCTCTCACTCGCACTCACACTGGTTTGTTTAACGAGTTCAATTGACTCATTTAGAGTCAACAGCACACGAGTTGTTTGGGAAATTAGTTGTACAAACAGTGTGACTTATTGATAGTGTGCGTAGAGCACACGATTAGTTTGAGCGAAATATGATTTGTTTTGATTTAGTATTCACTCATGCAGCGCTCTAGTTTGCATACAACTCTTCGTTTGACTACATTTTTCTCACGAAAAATAAAATCCCCTTCTAACAGCGGTTAGGAGGTGGCAACGGAATTAGAGTTTGTTATTCAAATCAATAATTGAGCTACATATATTGGAGAGTCTAGCCTAGAAAGTGATTTTAATACTAAATCTATATCTACACTAATATTATAATTATAAAGAGATAATGGTTGTTTGGATGTTAGAGGTAATCTTCGAAGCTACTCATCCGATTTTAAAAATTATTTCACCAGTACAATGCTACGTTGTTACTGAGTGTCATGGGCTTTATCTTTATTTAATTCTTTTAAGTAAGATATGTTTCTTCTTAGGATTACTATGTACTATGAGTAACGCAGCAGATAGTATTTAATTGTACTTACTAATATATAATTATAAATGTAAAAAACTACCGTATACAGCTCGACCAGGGTAGGACATACTTTTATTCGAATAAAAGGCTCCCATGGGTTAATATTCAATGTTGGGCCATACCAGCCGAGCAAAGTCGCGGGTATAATCTAGTATAAAATATAAAAGAAAGTGGCAAACAGTGTGTGTTTCCCTCTGCAGCACGTAATTTTCAAACAATTTAGTTGGTTATATCTTTTTAATGTCGACAGTTACGGTATGAAATTGATAGGAGAACAAAAGTTACAAAATTATTTAAGAAACATTTAAAAACAAGGAAATAAAACGAGCTCACCTTTATGTATGAGCAACAGTTTTAAAGAAGCACTCGCTTTGAATGTCATTGATTGTCATTTACGTGTAATAAATTATTGAATTTACTAATTTAGTGAAATATATTCATTGCCATTGTTTTGGAATTATGCTGTGAAGATTAAGCCGCGTTTGAATTAAAATATTTCGTTGTTATTATTTTTTTTTTTGTTTATAGTTTATTATTTAATTCGTGAGTTTCCGTTTTTAAAAGTATTGCATTTATTGCAGTGTTAGTTCATTAAAATAATGGCTCGAAGAAGTTCAAACTTAAGTAACTTGTGGAGCGGTAAGACTGCGGCAAGCAATAGGCAAATCAAACGGAAGAAGAAAGGGCCACAGCGATGAAGCGAATCAGACAAAAAAGAGTAGCTTTAAGGTATAAATTTTTAATTGCGCTTGTTCATTAAACTGAACCAACTGAATTATTGAAATTGGCTTGAAAGAAAGACTTCCACAAGCTACTAGAGTTCAATCGCACTCTGATAGAGTGTCGCGCAAAAAGTAACAGATTTTCTGCAAAGCATGAAAAAAGGCCTCAAAACAACATTATTAATGGCGAAATCAATAATATACTTTTTCAATAAATAGACATATAAAACATACACCTACATATATTATATGTGTAATATTTCTTATGCAATGGTTGACTTTTGTCGTAGAAGTGTTATGAAAAGTGCCGTTAAAGCGTCAACATCGTGCAACGAAAAAGTGTTTCCCATTTATGGGCGAGCAATCCATTGAGTCATTCGATTCGCTCGGCATGGAGGCAACACTCAAATTTCAGCTTAATTTGCGTTTTGTCATTTATTGAGAATCAATAAAACCAAAGAAATGCATTAATAAATACGCCAAAGTCAGAAGGTAACGGGAAACAACGGGAAGTAAACTGTGAGCATCTACAATACCATACCATACAAGCGATTTGTGGCAGGTGTGAAGTTTGGCCACGTCAAGTGTCAGAACAAGACAAAAGTATATACTTGTACAATAAACAAATTTTGTGTTCTTTTTCTTTTGTTTTTTAATTTGTTTGGTATTATACGAGTACTAATTGTAAAATGCACTGGTCGCGTTACAATCGGAATCAGAAGGTTGCGTTCAGTCAGCGACAACTGTCACGTTTGCAACAGTGTGACGCACCAAGCCCAACCTTAGTAGTTGAATTTCAATGAATCAGTGCACTCCGCAAACTCGCTCGTATTTGAAATAATTTGCCTTAATCAAAACATTAAATCAGCAGAGGAGCAGTAAGTACTTGTAGTAGTACAGCAACAAAGGCAGCGGTAGAAGCAGATGCACTGGCAATTGAGCATCATCAACAAAATTATATTACATAGCAATGAAGAGTAGCTCCAACAAGCAGTCAGTCAGTGAGTTAGTCACTTAATCCTTCAATTAGTCAGTTGATTGCTGGTTTATTATTCGAAAACACTAACGTACAAGTCACGATCTATGACATTATTGACGCTCGAATACGAGTAAATCTTTGTCAGTCATCGGTGAATTTACGATTTTACATATGAATCATAATAGAAATTGCAATCATCAAGAGAACAGCAACAACAAGAACAACAATAACAACCAGTGTCCCAAGGAAATGAACTTATTTCGAAAGGCTTTAGGATCACTTCACCATATACGTAATCTAATCTAATTTGATTTAATGTAGTGTTTGGACAAGGATTGACAACTACTGATGCTTAAAACAAAAAAAAGTAATAATAACAATGCGATAAGCTTCATTTCACATGCACAAAAAGAAGTGCTTAAAGCTGGCCATACACGACGAACATGCTTTTGTGATTTGCTTTAGCGAATCACGAATCAAGTGATCACGAATCAAGTGATTCGCTAAAGCAAATCACACAAGCATGTTCGTCGTGTATAGCCAGCGTCACATAGCATGGGGAAACAGAAAGAAACTAAGTAAGCCTGTAGGTTTTTCATTGACAAGGATATTGAATATATCAAAATCGTTTCCTAACTAACACACATGTGTAGAGCAGCAGACAGTTGAACCAATCCCAAATCCGGTTGTTAAAACTTTGGAACATTCGATTGCCAACAGCGTCGTCTGAAACAAATGTGCATCTCATTGATTGTAACTCTGTTTATTTTACATTTCATCAAGCCAACAACGACTGGCCGTGATGCGTCACCTGAGTTTAACCCACCAGAGGACAAAATCTTGGATGAGATGCCAGAGCGTTGCACCTACTTAAAGGGCACAGACAAGATGCAAAACAGATGCAACGGCAGATATCCATTGGCAGTCAAAATTAAATTTCAAGATGCAATGGTCGAAGCCGGTGATCCGTATTCGATCTTTTTCAGTCCGGACTTCAAGAATGTGCTGGTCACGTTAAAGCAGTCGCCATTGCTCGAATGTATGAAAATTCAGCCGAAGACTGCTCTGAGCTTTGATTGCGTCAATAGCACATCGAACAATTCGAATGACGTTACTATAATCAATGGAACTATGGTCTGCTTTCCGTTTCATATCCGCTTAATTGACGATCTGATGGAGGCGTGCATTCGTCAGAACAGCCTTGATACGCAGCTCGTAAGGAAGGCGACGGCCGCGAAGACGGGCGCCATTCAGTACTGCTTCGACGAAGTGTCCTTCAGCGTGATCTGGCCACGACCGAATTGGCCTATGCTTTGCCTACTGATTGCTTTTTGGTTCGTTGAGTTTCGCGGTGGCGCTCTCCCAAATAAAGCAGACTAGTGTCTAAGCAAAAGGGCATCTAAAGAAGGCATTTTAATACGGTTTGTGTGGTTACATATTGTTTATATTCTTGAAGCCAAATTATTGTTCATTGAATGAAGAAAATATTGTAATAAAGGTTATTGCCACCATCGTGGACAGTGCGGCTACAATTGAAGTTCGCCGCACAAAGAAGTACGTAAGTGATTCTGCACGCTATGCATTTAAATCGATTTCGACCGGTTCATTTTCAATTAAGACCCAACGAGGTCACAGGCATTACTCGTGGCACCGTCTTTTACTCGTATGTTCTCTGTGATCGAGAAGCATAAATTAAGAAACGCCATGAATCGGTTGACCAGTGTGCAAACGCCAACGTTGCCAGACATTTAGGTATTTGCGGTGGAACTCTCGCTTGCATAAAGCTTGGCTTCCATTATTCTACATATGTTGGCTTGGTACTTTATAGTTGTTTGGCTTATCTCTCTAACACTAATTAAACACAACGCTCACATAAATAAATGCTTCAGAATACGTGATTAACATAATTTAATCACAAGCGCTTCGATGACACTATACTCGTATACAGGGTGCGTCATTTGGACTTTTTCCTCAAGGACTTAAGACCAACAAGTGACAAGAAATAGCCGCCATATTGTCATAAGCATTAGCAAAGAATTTTTGAATTGAAAACATCTGGCAACGCTAGTTCATTCGTTTATACCAACAGGTTAGCACAACTATGGTCCTGAGGATTCATATGCTCCAACTCATCCACTATCTCTCTCTCTCTCTCTCTCTCTCTCTATCATAGCTACTTCGCTTTTGCTTTGGCTGAATACTCAAGCATCTTTCCTCTAAACCACCAGCGGCGTACCCGAACGCCGAATGCCGCCAGCGAAGCGAAGCCTCTTCTCGCACCTTCTCACCGCAACACTGTAACGTTTCGTCGACGACGACTTTGACTACATCAACGATGACGTTTCGATGAAGTTGATGACGACGCAACTAATTTGAAGTCGTTAAATTTTATGCTTATGGGTAATATGAGATTCATGTAACGACAAGCAAGCTGCGCAGCGAAATGAGGTTTAACATTTCGAAGTCGCTGTCAAAATGCGTCTGGATTGCACTTGTTGAAAATTGTGCGACGATCGACAGTAGGATGGTAAAGATCGATCGCTGGTTTGGCTATAACCGTTTGGGGTGCGCATCACGGATACAAAGCCTTGTATTTAGCACGTCTGCCCAAAATCCATAACTCATGGCGACGTCGACGTTGACTTTGGCGTTAACGTTGACGTTGATTAGGTTCGGACATAGGCTCGTTATTTTGTTAAGCGCTAATTTTTTTATTTATTTCCCAAAAGAAGAGTACATTGTGGGTGAATTTTAATTTTACAATCAGTTTGTAAAGTCGTGTTGTGACTGGAATTTAACAATACATGTATTTTAACAATAAATAAACAATTAAAGATAACACCAATTAACAATTATTAATTGGAAGTAATGTGTTATGTGAGGTCCACTGGTCTCACCCTTTTTAGTCTACGTTGCCGAGTTAGTTCATCTAATGGTAATGTATTCACACCACATCGTTCGAATGCTGGGAAAGTTTGGTTTGGCATTTTCTGCTTAAATTGATTATTTCCATATCTACTGTCGCAATTCTTAGGTCTCGCTGAAGGTCCGTGTTGGTGATATACCATTGAGCTTTGGTGATGGTGCGAATAATTTTTGACTGTTGCCTCTGGATTAACTTTATATTTGATTTTTTGGCACCTCCCCATATTTCGGCTACATATGTCCAAATTGGTTTAATAATTGCCTTAAAGATTAGGAGCTTGTTTTCAAGTGAAATGTTTGCATTTGGTTTGAGCAGCCAGTGCAGTTGTCTTACTTTCATTTTGATTTGGTCACGCTTTTTTTGTATATGGTGTTTCCAGTTTAGTTTACTGTCTATATATAATCCTAAGTACTTGGCTTCTTTTTGAATGGTTACGTCGTCTCCGTCAATATTTATATGGATTGGTGTGAATCTAGTCTAAGTAGTGTATATGCACATTTATTTATTTAAACAAAACTCATTACTGGAGCGTTAAATTTTTTTATATTATTTTGTTCTTCACTTAATTCGGCGCAGAGCCCATAATAGGGCAAAAGCCAAATTGACGTGAAAACGCCTATTGTCATACCACCCAGCTACACACATGCGCTGTTAACATTTTTCAACGGTAACAAATATATATATGTATATATAACGAGTTACAAAAAGGGCAAGTCCTGAATTTCGGGCCAATCTTGCTGTGTTTAGCTGTTCTTTCAATAGCAGACTTGTATCGCTTGTCTTCATTTTACGACACTTGCTAACTCAAAAATGCAGACCTTTATGTATTCGGAAAGTCCACATACGTAAAAGTAGACTTACACAGAGCCCTCAGCAGAAAAGTTCACCGGCAACCCGTAAAAGAGCCATAATAAATAAGTATAGGAATGAAGCATAAAATCATTGAAAAGATAAAGAAGATGTAAGCGTCGCCGATCTAGCATATAAATACATTCAATCTGTCTACGCACAATAATAAGGAAATAGATGCTTAAAAGAAACTGACAAGAAGTTATCACAACGAGCACGTGTTCTTGATGATGTTGAAAGATTGCTTCTTTTTTGAATGAATGCAATTGAAAGCATATGCAAGGTGATGCTTGAGATAGCCCATACACAAGAATTTTCAATTTATCAAAGTTCGGTTTCTACCCTAACAACACCATTCCATTACTGCAACCCATAGAGCAGCACATTTTCTAATTTTGACATGCTCTACACTAAAGACCCTTTCCAGCATTGTTTTGAGCTGACTGTGACTGAGGGAACCAATCTCACTCTAAAAGAGTTTTGCAAAGATCACTTTCGACTTCGAACACATTATTCTAATTTACATGAATTTATATGGAGAAAGTGTTTTCGCTTAACGAGCGTTTCGCATTACGTGTAACTAACTGGAACCCATTGTGCGCGTTACGTAAGGATTTACTCTATATGTATACATAGTGTAATAAAAAAAATTTGGCAAAATTTTTTTTGAAGTGAAACTGCTAAGAGCGCATTGGTAGTAAACATTTGCAATTTTTCGGTGCCGGGACGCCGCGTTCAATGACAGAGATGGAAGACAAATATGTAAAAGAAACAAAGAAGCAATACACCGCAGGCGTACACATTTTGTGTTTGTATTTGTGAGTTGCTTGAAAATGTACAAACGTTACTCTCTCTCTTGTGCACCCACAAAATATTGCGCTCTTCGTTGTGTTGTTTTTGTATGTGATGTTCATCATTATGACGCGTCATAGTGTCATAGCGTCATCGCATTATCGCATTATCGTTCTTCGTGTAGCATTCGAGCGTTGAAAGCGAAGTTGTGAAATGAAAACAATGTTGTTTTTAAAGAAGTTTCACGTGAACTGCACACATGTACAGTATTTAACAATACTGGTTGCTTTTTCTGAATTGCTCCATTTATGTGGTGGAGAAGTGACAAGCAGAGAACCGAATTAACCGTTTAATTTCCTTTATCAATGAGGTCATGAGCGAGTTGTATCTTTGACCTCGAAATTTCCGGAACGGAATCGAGCAAACCACTGCTGAATTCGGCGTACACTCACAGCATACGCAATATAGACCGCACAAAAATTAAAAAAAACATCATATAACGTATTTCCCAGATAATGCACACATTTGTCAAGTCAATATAACTTTTTACACGAGCAACGCATTACAAAACTATCTTCACAAAAATATAGCGTGAAATGTCACCTTTCAAACACATGTTCGTTTGACACAATCAGTTTCGTGTTGCACGATAAGTGTATTTAGGTATCAACAACATCTAGTGCTAAAAAAGGCGTATACTTTTTATATGACCTAATATTCAAACAAATTCATCAATTTGAAACTAATTACGGGGTGCTAAGCTAAATGACATGTCCAGTTCCAGTACAAAGAAATTTGTATTCAATGCAAAGTGATTTGCTCAACAGCATTTTCGAACATCTCACGTTGCACAGTTCTTCATCCGGTGCCATGCAGCGCCAAGCAAATTAAATCAAAACAAGTCAAATCGAATCGAATCAAATCGCTTACGAATTCGAATTAGTTTGGAAATGAACAGCAACAACAACAACAACAGCAGCAAGAAGATGCACGTATGACTTGCATTGCATGCAAATTGCAATTCTAAACGTCTTGCAGATACATACATACATACATATATACCATATACTGGATTTTCAACACCCCAATGTTCATTCTCCTCTCACTCTCCTCATTCGCGCACACACTCTATCACTTTATCACATCATTTGCAATTCGGACAAATGCCGTTGTCCGATTTCAAGTGTTCGCTAAGCTGAGTTTCGACTTAAATCAACTCAACTCAACTCAACTGAACTCAACTCTACTCACCTCAATTTAACTAAGCAAGCGCTCACGTGTAGTGTACACGTGCTGACAATCTTTGGCCACTCCATTAACGTCATTGCGTATCTGCAAATTTATGGCTACTCGCATTGGGCGTAGCAGGTGCGCAGCTGTGTTTACGTCTTTGATGATGTTTATGCAATTTACGTGCGCCAAATAATTTGGAAAGCGTTGACTAGACTGACGCAAGCACTGTTGTTGTTGTTGTTGTTAATATTGTTTCGGCTGCATAAATTTCACTTGCAACTCTACTCATTAGCATTAGAATCAGAATTGAGATTTCTCAGCTGCAACAGGCAAAAAGCGACGGAAGCAAAAACAACAGATAACCGGGAAAGTTGCATGGAGCTAAAGAGGCGCAACCGAGAGGCATGCTTCGGGCCTCGACTCAACTCGATTTTGTTCGATTAGATTGAAGTCGATTCGTTTGTATTTCTGATTGTTATTATGCTGGTGACCAGGTTTTTGCTGATCTTGGTGACGATGTTCGCTGCTATTGTATTCGCATCGTAAACAATGATTACGCACGGCTGCTCGTTTGCCAATGATTGCAATTTTCGTTGATGTCGCTGCCATTAAAACGGTTTTCATGTTTTACGCGAGACTACCAACGGCCGACTGCAGAACATTTTTAATTTGGTCCAAAATGAATTTGGCTCTTTCTATTCTTCTATGTTTTCACCATTTGGCAGTCTTCAATGATGTCATTCAATTTTTTTGTTTGTTTGTTATTTTATTGTATATTTTTTTATGGGTTGCATGTTTTGGTTAATCCACAATCACCATCACTAGCTTTGGCGCAATTGCATTCTTAATTAATTGAGCTAAATCTTTTTTTTTTACAGTTGGATATATCTTAAAATTGAGTTACAGAGGAAAAAAAACAATTTTATTTCGTTAATCAAGAAAATAAGAGTTTTTTTTAATCCCATAAAGACAATAATATTTTTCAAGCTCCTAAAATGTTGTAAAAAAATCAATACAAAAATTATGCGAGGTACGCACGAGCCGCTGATGTGAAACGCGCGTTTTTTTTATTTCTTTTTTTGAACCTCGACCTCTAGGACGGCAACCGTAGTACACTTCTACTAGGCTAACGCGCCGACGCACACATTCAGGCAGGCAAATGATTTAACAATATGTGGGAAGCTTTTGTGCATGACCCGATGACGATGTTTGATTGTATGCGAGCGTTACGCTATGCTAAATTCTATCCTACTGGAACCAAAAATATTTTAAATTACAAAAAAAAAAGAAGAAACACACTTTCGTGCATCAAGCTTAGCTTCACACCAGCTGCTCAAATCATTGTATTTTCATGCCTCTAATCCTTCGCTTCGCTGTTTATCTGTGCGGCATTGTTTGGCAATTCTTACTCTTGTACTCATTAAGGGTGCTTCCGGATTTACTGCATTAAAAACCCTGTTTAAACAAGTTTATTTCATTGAGTTGACCCAGTTTTTTTTCCATAGTATCCGCCTCTCTATTGTGCTTGTTTAATCAGTTTGAACTTTCGAACTATGGCAATGATATAACTTCCTAGCATAAAAAGTAGCTTATGCCAGTCTCCAATTCACCAACTTGATGTTTGCGAAAAATCATGACGCTCAAACAATCAGCCTAAAAACCCCACTCGCTTACGCACACAAACACTAACTTAGAGGTCAGCAAAACAGGTCCCCAACAAACGAATAAATGTTGTAACTAACTACTAACTATGTCCTATATTCCCTTGTGAGTCTTAGCGCCTTTACAATGCCTACGTGCCATCGAGTACGGTTTCTGGAAATGTGCCTAAGCTCTCCCCAACTTTTTCCTAGTTGCCGTGCTTTCTTTTCCGTTAGAGATACGACTTGTCCAGAATATGCTTAAGATGTAGCGTAGGCACCTGTTGACAAACGTTTGCAGCTTCCTCGTGATAGTCATGGTCACCCTCCAGGTACAACATACATATAGTAGCATGGATACAACGTTGGAACGGAACAGCCGTAGCTTGGTGTTTAAGCTAATTGCATTGCTTCGCCAAGCTAAGTGGATAGCATCCCAAACGCAGATTTTGCTTTGCTAATGCGGTTGCCTATATCCAATTCGGTTCCACCATCGGTTGAGACAATACTCCCATTGGAAACGATCTACTCTCTCAACCGTCTGTCCAGCAATACGTATATGAGTTAATGGGTTTGGTCTTAGGCTGATAATTTTTGTTTTTGCCTTTTTGTTAATTTTCAGCCCGACGACGCCTGCTTCCCTCTCCACATTTGCTGTCATTTGGTGAAGATCCATTATTCTGTGATACAGAAGGCATAAATCGTCGGCGTAGTCAAGGTGTTTAAGCTTAGATGTAAGAGTCCATCGAATTCCTCCATTTCCTGTTGACAAGGCCGCATTCAGCACATCACTAATCACCAATAATAGTATTGGTGAAAATATGCAGCCTTGCCGAACACCACTTTGGACTTCGAATTCCTCAGACAACCTTCCTCTGTCTAAGACGTGACATGTGGACCCATCATATGTAGCTTTAATAATTGCTATTAATTTGTTAGGAATGCCTTTTTAAACGATGAACAGCAGGTGAAGTGGTGATCGATACTCAACACACTGCTCGATGATGATCCGCAAGGTGTTGATGTGGTCGACACAGGAGGATCCAAAGCGGAAACCTGCTTGTTCGGCGTCGAGTGTGTCTTCGAGATGTTCTTTTATTCTCCTTGCTCCTTCCATCTATTCAGTGGATCCTCATCCGATATTAGCAACGAGCCGTCTAAGCCTTTCACTGGGTGTTGGGTAGAGCTTCATCCCCCTTTAAACTCTTTGGTGATTTTGTAAACGGTTCTGTTGTCGCACCTCGCTGCTGCTTCTTCTGCTTGAGTGGCCAGCGCATTGATGTAATTGCGTTTGTCACGTCTCACTCTACGCTGCACTTTTGTCATCTTCATGCGATATAGGGACTCTAGCTCGATTCTCCCTGCTACTGGAGCTGCTGCAATTCGAGCCCTTATCTGTTTTGTTCGTTGATCCTTCTCCAGGTATCTTTGGAAAGCCACGCCCTATGGCTTCCCTGCGATCGACCGAAAATCCTTTCAGCACCTGATGCGTAAACAGCTTCCACAGCACACCAATGGTCTTGGATGGTGGCGGGCAGTGAGCTGCTGATTGTTTCCACTCCACGTGAGAGATGTTCCCTTAGTTCTTGGCGTACTGTGGGAACTCTCAGTCGGTTTATGTTGAACCTAGGTATTCTTGTGTTGTTAGATCTTCGAACGGCAGCAGTGCGTAATTGTACAGTAGCTATCATAAGATGGTGGTCTCGTATCAACCCTATGTCTGCTCCTCGTCTGTTTCGGACGTCTAGAAGACGACTTCTAAAACGGCGACTGATGGCCAAATGGTCGATTTGGTTGGTGGTTGCTTGCCTGTCAGTTGACACCCCACTGATTTTATGGCAGGCCTTGTGCTCAAACATGGTGCCACCTATGACAAGACGGTTTGCGTTGCAAAAGTCAACAAATCTTTCGCCGTTGTCATTGCGGTTGCCTAATCCGTGCCGTCCCATAACATGTTTGAGCCCTTCGTTGTCGCTGCCTACCTTGGCATTAAGGTCCCCCATCACAATGATAATGTCGCCGTTGGGTGTAGCATTATAAATTCCTCCCAACTGATTGTAGAAGGTCTCCTTATCTTCATCAAACGAACCATCCGTGGGGGCGTAGCACTGTATAATAGTGACGCGACGTACTCTCGTCCGGAATCTGGCCGTTAAAATCCTATCACCGTGCGGCTGCCACGAGATTGGGGCTCTGCGTGCTGTAGGTGTTAAAAGCAGTCCAACTCCATATCCACGAGGGCTTCCAGTTGGTCTTCCGGAGCAGAGTAATACATTGTTACGCGTTGGAGATTGGTACTCACCCGCATCTAGCCATTTTGTCTCGCTTACTCCCAATATGTCCAGTTTGTCCATAAAAGTTGTGAATATTCAGAAATCATATGTGTATTGTATTGTATTGTATTAACATAAAAATAATAATAATAAAAACAAAGAACAATAATAATTAATCCGCGCTCAAACTATGTTTTTATATTGTTTCTTCAAGCTTTTCAAGCTTCTTGAAATAACAAAGCCAATGTGCAGTTAGCTTAACGGTTGTGATAAAAAATATAAACACAAAATACAATAGCAAGCAACAAATAAAAATACACACAAGCTTATAACAACATTAATAACAACAACGGCGATAACTTGCGGCAAAACAATATCGGGGAAACAAAAGGCTTCGAAAAGCATAACAACTCAAAGACAAACAGAAATTGGTCGGTCGGTGCTCACAAAAAAAAAGCAAATAAATAAATAAGAAATAAAAATACGAAAGAATAGGGAATTCAACTTCTTGCAGGTTATACAGCATGTGATCAGAAATTTATGTATGTATATACATAGGTATTACCCATGCGAACATCTCTCACGGCCGGACAAAGTGCTTAGTCCCAAAATAAATTTCGGTTGGCGGACGCTGCCTTGGCCAGACGCGTACACTACACGCATTTATTGACACTCTCTAGTAGGCGAACAAAAAGCATTTTCTACTTTCTGTTTCGTAATTTACTTTGGGCATAAGAGTTTTTCTATTTCCACATTTACTCATTGGTTTGAATGTTGGTGCGGGCGCGACTGCTCTTTGTGAACAGATTTTAATGCGCTCTTTGGCTCTGCTGATATTCGCAGGGACATTAGAAACCTGTGCTTAAAAACAGTTCAACGACTACAACTACAGAACCAACAACAACATTAGGTGGGAAGCAAACACACACACACAAAACAGAAAAGCACTCCATTCGAGCGCACGTCCTCCCCTCAGTAAAATCAATGGCCACTACTTTTTACTAGAAACCGTTCCGCCGATGGCCTTCATCCGAATTTAAAGTTTTATTCAGCATTTCCCACTTTTTCCCACTTTTAGTGATGATGAGTGACGCATGAAGTAACTACTCTCATCAGGACCCTTTCATCAAATGTCCCTTTTAAATACCCTGCACAGCGGTTACTGCTCACTAAACACCACATATGTTACAAGTTGCATATGCGGTTTCAAATATATAAGGGTGAATGAATCAAAGAGTATATAATTTTGCAGAGATTTTATAGAAGTTATTAATAGTGTTGTGGTTTGATGGATCTCAGTGCTTATATTATAGCGAGTAAGCTACCAAACCAAGGACTCAAGGTACAGTCAATTCGTGTTGATCGCCACATACCCAGGAGACTCGTAAGTTCCTCAGACATTAAAGCAGTCGAATAGAGTTACCCATAATTGAGCTTCGAGTGTTCTTTATCATCAACAGAACTAATGTAATCAGAAGTTCACGGGTTCACAAATACGTATCCATATTTACATATATGCATGTACAAAGAGAGGCAGATATCTTTGTACGCGTGCACGAGTATATGGAAATATTTTCAAGTATTTGTATGATGATGTCCTGAAGAATGAGGAGAGCTTAAGTGAAAAATGTTGTATGCCCCCGTTCTTTTTGTGTCTCACTTCACGTCATCATGCTACATTGATTTTATTGCTGTAACTTTGTTGTAATTTGACATATGCGTTGCCATACGTGTGGGTGTGTTACATGCGCTTCGAGGTCAACGCTTTATTTGCCAAGTTGTCACTCTTTGTTTAGCTTAGCATCGTGGCTGGCAATTAAAAAACAAAAGAAAATATCCGAATAAAACATCAAAACTTGAAGTTTGGCGTTCATAGATAAGCCACGCCCAGTGGTAGAGTTTCTTTTTGCCGTTAATAAACACATTTTTATGTAGCACACACACATACACACAAGCTCATAAACAGTGAAGTGCTCATCCGAGTGCAGTTGCATTTAGGCTAATGTTGCATGCGTAGAGCCACTTGGACGCTACCAAGCCCGCTCCACTGCCAGCAGACGCACTGCATGGTGCAATATCACCCCCTGTCGCTAGCAACCCCTTTTAAAAACTACTTTAAACGTGATAACACAAATAATACCACACATACGTAGAGACAAGATATGCAAATACTTGTTCGCATATACTCAACAACAACAACAAATGCAAATTTATGAGTGACGGCAGCACCTTAGATGCGTCCATGCCGAGGTACACGGAATAAACTCGTCTAAAGGATACGCGACAATGGCAGGCGAATAAGACATTTGACCGGAATCATAACCGGAATTTATTGCCGCGAAATGGAGTCTCTCAGCTTTGAACTGTTCACACAAAAAGAAAATTTAAAAAAAAATAATACAATTTTTTCTATCACACCATCATATCTAGTCGATATAGCATCCATCAAAAGACAATTTTTTCTGTCATATTTTCATATCTAGTAGATATAACACGAGAGTTTATGTTTGTTTTGTTGAAGATAAATTTTTTTTTATATATCAATTTCCGTATTAATCTTAGTATAATTCTTAAAAAAATATTTTCCCGATTTTAACGTCATATATATATATGAACGCTTTAGTTATGGGCTCTATTTTTTTTTATCATATTTTTTTTAAATTTATATTTATTTTATTATTTAAATACCAAGTCAAACAAATGTGAAGACTGGAAAAAAGAAACGTTGTGGCGACTCGATTGATGGAAGCGGTTTACATTTTATTTGGGTGCATTACATTATTAAATTTATTTTTCTGATTTTGATCCCATATATATCTTCATGTGGTACGGGCTTGTATATAGTGTTGGCAATAGGGATTACGTAGAGGCAATCAATAAACAAATTTTTCTGTCATATCTGCATATCTCGTCGATATAACACCCGATTTTCTGTTTGTTTTGTTGAAGAATACGTTTTTTTTTATGTTCCGGATAAAATTGGTTTAATACCTGAACATCAATTTGGTTTTAGACGTGAACATGGCATTCCTGAGCAGTGTCATCGCCTAGTGGGTCGCATTCTGTAGGTACAAGAAGGGAAGTAGTACTGCTCGGCAATGTTCCTACATGCCAAACAGGCATTTGACAGAGTGTGGCATGCCGGCTTGCTCTACAAGCTAAAGATGCAGCTTCCAACACCATACTACTTGTTTTTGAAATCTTATTTGGAGAATAGGAAATTTTATGTTCGATGCGGCGAGGATGTATCCTCAGCTACAGACATTAGGGCGGTGATCTTCAAGGTGGTGTGCTTGGTCCCGTTTTGTACCGTTCACCGCAGATCTGCCCATCACTGGTTATCATTCCCTCACTGCAGTAATCTACGCAGACGACGCTGCATTTATAGCAGTTTCAAGGACTCTTGCCGGGTCTTCTAGAGTGCTGCAAAAACAGCTTGACTACTTTGGAATATGGTTGAGCAGATGGAATATTGTAGTCAACCTTGAAAAAACGTTGCACACAACATTTGCAAAAAGAAGGAAACTGCCCTCCGGTCAAGTTAAATGATATTCGAATCTCTTATGCAGAGAGGGTTAAATATTATTGGACTTACCCTTGATAGATGACTCACACGGCGACCTCATATCGTGACAAAAAAGAACCAACTAAATGCGAAACTTCGGTAAATGTACTGCCTCATAGACGTCACTCCAAACTGAATATAAGAAATAAACTTCTACTATACAAGGGTATACTAAAACCAATTTGGACCTACTGTATTCAATTGTGGGGCACTTCTAGTGACTCAAACATTAAAACCATGCAACTCCAATGCCATCATAGACACAGAACATATACTCAACCACTGTACCGCACTAAATCGGATAGGAACAAACAATTTTGCAAACACAGCACCAACTACTTGTCTAACTAACATCAATAACGAAAACATAAAAAAAAATCATACAATATTTAAAAGAAGCCAACATTTATCATGAAATCTAAACAAACACTCTTTGTTATTATTTCCACCAAATAACCACACTCATCAAAACACTCCAATCATACATATGTTCAACATCCCTTATACTACAGCCTACGAAATACTAGATTATAAAATTAAAGACCTGTAAATGTAGATATAATTGTAAATATGAATATAGTTTTAAAATCACAAAAACAATATCAAAAAAATTGTATAAACCACATAAAAAAATAGCCGAAGGCCGCAGTAGCCAGTGCTATGCCATTTACTTAGTTAGTTCGTTTTAGTTTTTTAAGCTTATCTAACAATATTTATAAAAATTTTAATTTTATAAAATTATTTTGTGAATGCGTGAGCGAGAAAAAAATGTTGGTATCTCATTTAAAATAATGTTACATTTTATTATTCAATTTCAACAAATGAAAGCCACGCGGGCTTATGGCAACTATAATATGAAATATATTTTTTTATTATTAATATTTCTTCGAAATGCAGCGTCAGTTACTGTACTTGATTGTGTTGACATTTGCTGTTTTGTTGTTGTTGTTGTTGCTTTTGTTGTTGTATTAACATTTGCGTTTTACGTTTTATCACCGCTTCTCGCTTTCTTTCCACTCTCACGCCAGCTAAAACCTTTGTATTGTTTGTCTTTCGTTTTGTTTTGAGTCCTTGGCTTGACTTGACTCAGCTGGAATCTCCTCGCCAAAAGAAAAATATCGCATGCGACAAAGATGTGTAGCAAACAATGGAAGTCAGTCTGTCTGACCTTCGTGCCGTTGTCTATTTAACTTGTCATAACTCTCTGTATGTCCGAATCTCGTTCAACTTTGAATCTATTCGCTTTCTTAGCCAGCTAAATTGTCAATGCGTGTCCAATAAAATACGAATCGAGCATCAAAAGCGATTCGGAGCTGTGTTCGTTGACATCGACGGCATTCGCTTTTGACTCAATTACGCGAAATTCTTTTGTTAAAATTTCTTTACTTTATTTATGTTTTTCTCTTAAAAAGAAAACATAAGTTCATAAATTTGTTTGGTTTTTTTTTTTATGTAAATACCGCGCGAAAGCAAAATTTTTATTCATTTGCAAACAAGCGAAGCGCTGGGCTCATCTGTCGCCTTGCCGACTTAAGCTGCGCTGCTTCTTTCTTATTATAAATGAATAATGTCGGTTTTTTTAATATAAATTATATCATCAACAGTTCATTTGTTCGTAAAATGGTTAATAATTTAATGTGGTTTATAACGCAAAGTCCTCTTTTTTTGACTGATATTTTTAGACGCGTAAATGTATCTAAATAGAGCTTACAGATACAGATCGAACAATAGCTTTATTATGTATGCTCGTCACTTTATTAAGTTTGTTAAAGTCGACACAGTTAATTCTCATGCAAATCGTAGAAGCCCTTCTCATCTATTCAAATATAGGGGCCCTGGGTCAGTGGACCCCAGCTTCTCGGCGTAAAATTGGTTTTCTTCTTTTTTGGGGGCCTGATGCTGTTGTTGTGTGTCCTATAACAATCACCTGAGCAAAATTAATTGTATTGTTGTAAATTGACTAAAAATAAATTCATATTCGGAATCTGCATGGTTTTGCCTTTTTTGTGTCGCGGCAAGTTCGACATGCGGGTATCGATGAAGACGCAGCTTGGTCTTACTTGCCTTAGATTGGATTGGATTGGATTGAATTTTGCCATCATTAAAATTCTTGTTGTGTTTCATTTAAACATGAACCGCTAAAAAGCATTCCGAAATTAACGCAACCAGAAAAATTATCAAAGCTGTCACTTACAGATAGTATGTGCGGCCAGCGTGACGCGTTCTGGTGCGGCAAGGTGTTGAGGAGCGTGACATTAAAAAAAAAAGTGAGAAGTGCATTACAGCACCGCGATTAAGTTCAAACTTTATGGCTTAACGGACTTGCATTAAAATCTAAGTCAACGAATGCGACTAATTTAAATGATGACTGCTACTCAATCAAATGAAGCACCTGAAACGACTAAACTCGATCAACTCGAGCAACTCGATCGACTCGATCTTCTCGACTCAAGTGAGTAACGTCACGTGCCGATTGAAATTAATTGGTTCGTTAGGCGAGTTATGCGTGGATACGAGAAACCGGTGAGCTATTTTACTACAACGCTTTGGACGGTTAGGGGCGGCGAGCGTAAGGGAGCGGCAGACAGAGTGAGATGAGACTGCATTTCCGCTACACTTTTTCGTATTTGATAAATTTCTATTGGCCAGCGGCAAGGCAATATTGGCCTAGAAAGCGATCGACTCATCGCAATGCTGGTTGTGTTTAGCTGATCAACGTTTTTGTGAGCCGTGCTCGTTGTGCTCGTGAGCGTGCCGCACGGTCTGGCCTGCCTGTTCGCCTGAAATTACCGTGGCGATATGGCAACCAACACAAGTGCCACAATTGCCGCATCATTAAATCACTGAAAATATTTCATTTGTTTCAAATTTGGCCAATCAGCTTAATAAGCCTGCCAGCCAATTCGATTGCCATAATTGGCTGTGACAGTTCTACAATACGTACAAATACACACTAGTACGTGCAGCTTTGCCAAAGGTGTGCTAAGCGATAAGAAATGCTTCAGTATTGTTGCAGCAGAATTTATCGTACTCGCATGCCAAATGTGGCTCTCGAGAAATTCGCAAATTGTTTAAACTAATTCAGAAAATCGAAGAATACTTTTTTTCGGACTTCAGCACAACAAGGAACATACGGAAATCAAAGTTGAACTTTGCGTAAAAAAGTGTCAACGGAGTAGAACGTACCTATATCTCGCATTGTAGTTCATTACTTAAGACGGACAATGACAACGACAACAACAACGACGACGATAACGACAACGACGATAATGATGATGACGATGACGATGACGATGCTAATAATGGGATTGCCGCGAATGATGACGACACCGACGAATGCTACAAGTTCCTTGACCTAACTTACAAAGCGCACAAAAAACGACTGAGTGGGGCTATTCAGTAGTAGTAACTGCTCTCAGTTTACTCGAGATTCAGTAGGTTTTGTTTTTTCTTTGTGGTCGAGAACAACAAATCCGTTGAGACGATGAGACGCTGCGAAGCTACGAGTGAAGTCAAGTATGTTATGTAATACGTAGCAGTGATGGCTAGCTAACCATAAATGACGAATGCACACATACAGACACACACACATGCACATGCACATGCACATGCACATGCACATGCACATGCACACGCACACGCACACGCAATACGGCAGCGATCGAGCGCACAAAACGCACGCTTTAAGCTGCTTTATGATGTGTTAAAATTGTTGCAAACAACTCTGATCATGCCACCTGCTAATGATGATGATGATGATGATGATGATGATGATGATGCTTTGTTTGACTTTACTTATATGCCGTATGCCATTGCATGGTATATCAAGTGCTGTAACTATGTACGTATATACATATACAGGGTGCGCCATACTAGATGTACCCATGAAAACATGAAATAAGAACTTTTTTTGCTCCATAAATGAGAGATTATTTAATATAGTTCAAGCAGATTTATTATATCAATTTTGGAATATGATATCGCTGAAATGGTCACCCTGAGTCCGCATGGCGTAATGTGCTCATTTTCAGAATTTTCCATTGTATTTGCCAATGTTTAGGACAATGTGTTGCCTATTTTCTGGCGTATGTTGGCCTTATATTCATCTAGGGTTTTGGCTTGTTGCTGTAAACCTTCGACTTTAAGTAGCCTCAGGCGGCACCGAATCTTTTGATACCGAATTTTTTTATACCAAGCCGACCGGAGAACAATGGCTTAAGTGTTGTGTTCTTGGACGGCGCACTTTGCAATTTTTCTCCACGCACGTTGAGCAGGTATTTAGTGTGTTCAATTGGTGTGTACTGCTCCATAGGTAAAATCTATTAGAATCGAGGCTTCAAACAAGTGCTGTTATTGCCAAATATAGGTCCATCTAATATTGCACATCGATGCTTGTCAGTCTGATGTCTATAGACCGAAACCGTTTGACCGAACACCATGAAAATTTAGACAATTGATAAACGTTATCTAGGAGAATGTTTTTGGCTAAATAAATATTGGTTGAAGTACGCGCGCAGCTAGGCAATAGCATAATCGTAGAGTCAATGGGACTAAGGCCGGGGAATAAATATAAAAGAAACAAACAAGAGCCTGTAGCTGACAAAAATTACTCAACGCAACTAGAGACGTTTTCATTTGGCATTTAGATCTTCATTCTACATAAATCCTGAGCTGCGCCGGGACTACTGCTACATAATATATACAGAAATATTATATATATATATACATATAACTGAAAATGCGTTTGACATTGCTATTGATTTTTGTTTTGTTTTGTTTTTTTTTTGACTTTTCCAGCAGCTACGCTGCGGTGTGCCTTTCAAAGCTTCTGCTTCTGCTTCTAAGCGACTTTTCAATTGTTGCTGCTGTGTTTGTTGTTGTTGTTGTTGTTGTAGATTGATGCGTTAATAATTGATCATCATCAGTCGTTTTAATTGATCGTTTTTCTCTCGCTTCTACACTTGTAATCAATCACTTTCGTAGAAATATGCCCCGCTATTAATGACAGCCACCAGCAGAAGCAGCAGCAGCAGCAGCAGCAGCAGCAGCGGTGGCGGCGGCGGCAGCACAAGAAACGAATGCAACCGTTCTACAGATAGCTGAACAGAGAGGCTGATAGACAGAAGAACGTACTAAATACTGAGCACTGAGCTCAATGGGAATTGATTTATTTATTTATTTATTTATTATTATTCGTTTTTTTCTTATAATTTTTTATTTGAAGTTGCACATGACTTGCGAACAGTTACGGTGTGTGCGGGTTGGCTGATGCGGTATAAAATGTGTACTGCTTTTTTTATGCAGCGGTAGGTATGCGCGCTGAGCAGTTCAGTTATTTGTTTTGGTATGTTTCTCAACCAACTGCCATCATAGTAAAGCAATTGCCATGCGTACGTGATTTGCTGTGATTCTTAGTTAAGCGAAAGACACACAAAACGCTTAAACGTCTGTTAGCCAAACACGATGAATTCAAGCAATTCGAGAGACTATTCCATATTCTTTGGCATTGCTTTTGGCAGAACTAAAGCTAGTAATAATTTGTTCGCACCAATTTATAAGATACAAAACAGTTAATAATAATTACTGGTGTTCGCACAACCATTGAACCATTGAACCATTGAACAACCATAGCGACAATACAAAACAATTGAATACGATTTATTTAAATGTACACATATGTCCGCCGATTCAAATGTTCCTGACCACGCACTATCAGAATTGAGTTACCGCGTGTGGTTCGTACGCACTGGTAACGTAGATCTAATAGACTAATACCTCTTGCAAGGCACATATACCAATATCTCTCTTTTGCCTCGTGTGAACGAATGTGACCTTGAAACTTCAGTATCAATTAGCCTTTTAAGAAGTTCACGTAAAAAATTAACTAAAAGTGTCAACATCAGTAAGGGTCTTCACGAAGCGTCGTATATGTGTTGCATATGTTATAAATGTTATATTGTTATAAAGTCGTATACAAACTGACGGTAGCTGCATACAAAAAAAATTTTATTAATGTCGTCTACTAGTCACACAATTGTGTGACTATAAATAAAATAATAAAATGTAATATGTAAGCATATAATATTAAATGTATATTATTTTATATTTATAATTTAATATAAAATATAAAAATTCATTATTGTGCATTTTTATATTTATTGTGTATAGTAAGTAGACTGCTCAATCGTATGGTAATTGTGATACAAGAAATGGCAGAGCTAAGTTGCAAAGCGCTTGTGTTACGAATTTAATTTATTGCACAATTCATTTAGAATGTGGTTTTTTAAATTTGTGTATAGCACAACAGCTGATCTACGACGTCAACAACGAAATTGGTCGTTCACGAAATGTTGCTTGTAACTATATAACTTTATAACTTTTATATATTTATGACGTTTCGTGAAGACCCTTATTGTTAATTGTAATATGCTTTGCAACGAATAGTTTTGTGACATACATACAGACAGTACACATGTAATACATACATATTAGGTATAATAAATTCGGTGTATAAGACTTCTTCTTCTTGCCGTCTACACATTAGAGTTTAAGTCGCACGTGAACGCAGGCGATACAGAATGTGCCATTCTCTCTCTATTTGCGCTTTCCCCAGAACCCGATTAAAGTCGCTGGCTCAATCACAAATCGCAGGATGATAGCGCAGTTCATAGTCGAGCAAGCAGTTTTGTTATTAACGTTAAATTTTCTCACCTGTGGTTTGCCGCTTTAACATAAATATATAGGCATAAAAATGATCCTATGCACAGCTTAGAAAAAATTAATCAGTGGCTCATATTCCAGAGCACATGGCGTATACGTACTTTGTAGAATTTCATAGGCACAGCAACTTCAACATTATAAATCGCATACATCTTTACTGTCGTCATAGAGTATAGCGACAGCCTGAGATGTGTCGAAAAGCCAGCAATCAAACGCGCGCCCATTATTAACGACATACAAGCAAATATATCTAAAGCAAAAAATTAGGCCAAAAGATACACGGGTACAGGCATAGAGAAGGATTGACCGCCAAGCCAGACGACAGACAGAGCACAGTGGTCGCTGTTTGCCGATTTAAATGTAACGTAATTAATGGCAAATGGAACGATCGGAAGAACGATCGATTGAACGATCAAATCAAAGAAGTGAATGAGCGAACGAATAAACCAAAAAAAACTGAGCGCCAAAATGCGAATTAAAGCAAGCCAAAGAAGACAGCAAAGGCACGGCATAAGAGCGCATAAGAGGGCATAAGAGGGCAGTGAAGCAGTGGCAAATACAAGTCTCGTTTAATGCAGGGCAAATCTGATCAGAGTTTTATAAATGATCAATATAAATAATAAATTTGTTTAGCTTCTTCTTCTTCTTCGTCGTCGTCATCTTCCTCTTCGTCTTCGTCTTTTTTGTTTTCTTCTTTTTCTGGTGCTTCTTGTTTCAAGTGTTGTGGCGACTGCGTATGAAAATAAAGAAGAAGCGACAAATATTGCGTCATTGAAATTACAAGAAAAACAACAACGTCGTGAACGGCATGATGTTGTTGGCTGTGAAATTATACCGAACGGTGCAAAGCTGCTCTTGCACTTGCCCACAGAGCTAGAGCAATGAATATGTATGGTAGAGCAGAACATGGAAATAAAGTCGAGTAGAGTCAGCTCAACTTTGGTCCAATTGTGTTGCGTTAGCAGTGGGCGCAACGTTGCCCGCGAAGGTGGTTTGTGTGGTTGGCACAGTGAAACCAGAATTATACTTTTTGTTGTTGGCTTGTTTTGTTTGGTTGTTTTTGTTGTTGTTGTTGCTTTTGCAGATGTTTGACTTTTAAAAATAGCAACAAAAGCAACAACAACTACAATTATGTATTATACGTATGTCTGCTCGTACATCTCAAGGAGACTCAAGTCGGTCGACTTAAGTCATATGAAACATGGCCAAACGGACATGGACAGCAATTGGCATCAGTACGGAATGCATGTTCCTAGAGGCGTAGGTATCAGTTTTCAGAGATGCTCGAATTCCTGTTTGTTGCAACGATTGCCACTGCATCCGCTTCTTGTTGCGGCCTTCTATCGCACATACATCACATACATATATACATGCATACAGACATCGTGCCTCTTCCACTTGGCACAGCTCAGTTCAACTTCTTGCCAAGTTTGTCGCTTCTGACACGCTGCTCAGCACAGCACAGCACAGCACAGCACAGCACTCACTGCTTGACTTCGCTGTTCAATCGCGCACAACATTAGATGTACAGGCTTTGATTGAGTAAAAAGCACAAAGAAGAATAAAAATTATATAGAAACCGGAATTTCCAGATCCTTTATTTCGCTGATTTGTATGCATTCCTCTCACTCTTTCAACACGCTCAAAGCTTTGTGGCATCCACGTACGTGTATCGTGATGCTGCATTGGACTGTTATTCCTGCCAGGCCAAGCCAGGCTAACCAGCAGCACCTGCGCTCTGCTGATTCCTGCTGCTGCTACTTCTTCCTCTTCTACTTGATCAAACATTCGTTCGTCTTATCTCGAGCGCATCGCAAGATTAGAAGTCACGTAATCCGTCGCCTGCTTGCATGTACCACTGATCGAAAAGTCAAGTACGTCGTATTGGTGGTGTTGTTGACAGACGCTCGCGCTCGTATCATACGTGTTGCTGCTCTGATCTTTTGCGGTTGCATTGGCACACCTCGGCAACTCGCAACCCCTCTTGCCTAAACACCAATACACCTTAACACTTTACACATACGACTGATACGCGTTTGGCATTTGTTGCACGTCTTTCGATGTAAGGCATTGGGTTTTATACGAGCCTATCAATTGTGTACCTCCGCATCATCGTTTGACTGCTTCACAAATCACAGCAATCACTTGCTATGAGTTTCTTCTTCTGCTGCTGCTATTGTACATCCTACAAGTCATTTTACTGTCGCTAAGACATTTGCTGCTGTTGTTGTGCATGCTTCTACAATATTTGACAGAGCTAGCAGCTCTTAGTCTTAGTCTTGCCTATGCCTACTGAGGGGATATAGAATCTCTCCAAAATTTACCAGGTTTTCTCAACATTCTATCAACTTAATAGCTCATTAATAGAGTTTCTCTAGCTTTTTGTGGCTCTCTTTTAGTTGTACTTTACAACACTCTGCGAAGATCCTGTTGCAATCTTCAAAGTTCTGTTGAACAAATGCTTCTTCTTTGCTCTGCGAAAATGTTCACGACAAACACGCCGAAGTAACTACTCACAATTATTGCAATAATTACGATTTATAAAACGATTTCGAAATGGTTGTATATAAAATGGCTCATTTCACTCAAAAACATTGTCCGTTATTGCTAATTAATGACTTGCTATGCAACGAAATGACCTCAACATATTTCTTCTTCAAAAAATCATTGGTTAAATAAACAAGAAACTATTAGACTCTACATTCTGTAGTGTGCTAACATTTCAAGTTGACCTAATGAGAAGATATAAAATTGAGGCTGATGAAGCTTTCGTTAAGGCAACCACTTTATTAAAAAACCTTACACACAGCCTCTGTTAGAGTTTACAGAGTTTACATATCTATTAAGTTGACAGAGTGTAGTGTGTAAAGGGCGGTTAGTGTCTTCAATTAATATCGACAACAAATATTACTCAACCTTCAGCGAAGTTGTAACTACTCGTATATAAATCGGATGCTCTTTGCATATTTGTGCACGTTGTGTTTTGCTGAAATGCTGTCTTGTGCGTCGCTGACAAACTCATAAAAAGAATTATATAAAAATAAATGAGCGAACGTGCAACAGAAACGGCATCGAAATGGCAAGCAACAAACAAAGCTTTCGACAGATATCGACGCCGATTATGATGACGACGCCTAATAAAAATCCATTATCTCAGGTTCAGGCAGGTCATGTGACTCAGACGAAGAGACCCAGAGTTAGGGTAGATGATGCTGAAGTGGTGTGGCGGGGGCGTTTGCGTGTGATGGGGCTACAATTTTTTTTCTGTATCTTTTTTAATTTTATTGCATGCAAGTTGAAATCATAAATCGCTGAAATTGGCAACACAAAATATAAAAATCCCTTAACTTCATTGTCTTCAGTTGTTTTGCGCTGCTGTTTTTGACAAGGCAGACAGACGCACGGCAAATAAAATCTTTTTTTTTTCAAATCTCTTCTTTATCGCTTTGTTGATGTTCTTTGCTTTTTCTTTTTTTTTTCTTTTTTTTTTTGCAATGCATTGCTGTGGCCACGCCCTTTTTGCCAGGAATCTGCACCCTCTGAGCCCATCTACTTCATTTGGCGCTTTGGCTGAGTTTGAGTCGACTTTTGCCGATGTTGCTGGCTTTGCTGTTAAGACTTTTTGTCTTGGTTTGACTTGTCTTTCAAGACTTTGGTTGTTGAAATTTTGTTGTTGTTGTTTTTGTAGTACACACACACACACATACACAAACACTCAATTACACAATCTCAGAGATACACAGACACATGCATACAAGTAAGCACAGCACAATTTTAATCGTTTTCTGAGAAAGCAACTGTATTTGAAAAGGAAAAGGGAGAAACCAGTTTCGGTTTTTTATTGTTGTTTTTTTTTTTGTGGCATTTTTATTATTATTTTTTTATTTGATTTTTTTTCCTCTTCATATTATTGCATTTACTCTGCCGCCTGCCTAACTTCATTTTCTTCATTGGAATGTTCTGCGTAGAATGTATTTTGATATTTGCATCCTCACAGCTTCTTCTTGCTTGTTTTTTTTTTTTCTTATATATGTATATCTTTATATATTGGGTGACATAAAAAGTATCCTCGGTTTTTTTTAGTAATTTTTAGACAAGAGTTTTTGTTGACAATAAAAGGGTACCAATCTAGTACCAATCTAGTTTTAAAAAACGCGTATACTTTTTATATCACCTAATATATACATAAATATATAGATTTTTTACAGTGCAAGCTTTATTTATTTATTTATTTATTTTTTTGCCAAATGACGTATTGAAAAGCATTACTATTGGAAGTTATAGCAACTACATAAATGTGTATTTGCCTAATAAATTGGGTCAAACGAGGTAAACAAATGTACATACCACAACAATGAAAACAACAGCAACCAACAGCATTATGATGAACATGATTATTATCGTTCATGTATAAACTTTATGCTAAATAAATAAAAGTTGTATACTAAAATAGAATCGCTCATAAGCGCACTTCGATACAAAAACAAAAACAACAACAAGAAGAAGAGGCAATAATAATAAAGAAAAGACAGTCGACAACTGTAAATATAAATATTGTAATCAAACATTTCAGATTTTTGTGTTTTTTTAATAGCTTTTATTTTATATTTTATATTTAATTTTATTTTTTGTATTTATTTATTTATTTATTTTTTGTTTTATAGTAAGAAGAGTGTGCCAAGATAAACAATTGGCTATTAGCATAACGATGCCATAAAATAAAGCCATCTAACAACGATCGTTATTTTAACGAGACACACACTAAACAATACGATATATATGTAGATATAAAAAAATAATAATAATTAAAAAAAACGTTGTCAACTAATCACAAACAGTTAGTGTTTGTTTGCATCTTTAAAGCCCAGTCAAGTTACAAGAGTGTGGGGGTAAACAAACGGTGCCATGCGTTCACTTTCTCATAGATGCGGCAGTGCCTATGGTAGAGGGAAAGAGAGTAAAGCAGCTCTAGTATTCAGGCTATTAAAGGCAATGAAGTTAGTTAAGGTCGTCGAGAGTATGCAAGGACTGAAGTCACTAAAAGTACCCTGGTCAGCACTGCCTTAGATCGATGCACGCCCTAAACACTGTTTATTTGTGCCACTGCGATTTGTTCGCATACACATTTTTCAAACGCACTTTAAAAATTGATTTAAAATATTTGCTAAAATAAAATGTTCTTATTTGAAAGGTTATGCAATCCACTGTGCAAAACAAATTACTTGAAATTCATTCGGCATGCAATTTTATTTTTATTTTTTTTATATGAAGCAACTTAAAATAACGCCAAACAGTAAGCGACCACTAATAATTTGTAGCGCACAGTTTATGTTCGATTAGAACGCATAACTAAAAGGCTGACATGAATTAACATTAACAATTTGCCATTATCAGTTCCGAGAAATGGCACGTGGTAGGCCGATTTGCGAACGTGTGTACCGGAGTGGACCAGAAATAATCTACAGAGCTTGGTATACAAATGTTATAATGTACGATTGTTGCTGTTCTAAAAGTAGTTTGCACAACCTTACAAAGCAGTATATTTTATTTTGAAAAATATGTTAAACTAGCCGGGACCCGGCGCTTTGCTACCTTCGCGTGCGTCTCACTCTTCGGATGTTTCAGCAGCTTTGGCTTCGGTCTATTGCTGCGATTTTCTCGTTGATCTTCCAGCGTTTGACTTTTTGGGTGGCATTTCGTATTCTTCACTTTATAATTAATTTTTTTTCTCGAATATTTGAACATTTTGACTTTGTACAGTTTGAGCAGCACTGCCAGCAAACTCAATGCTGATATGCTGCTTTGTTTTTAAGTTTTATTTGTATCTGTACAATTTGAGAAGCATCTGAAAATTTAGTTGGTCTTAATATTTAGCGAAGTTCGTTTGAGAAATGTGTAGGTGGTTTGAATTATTAGTGGTTAGAGCTTGTAGTTTATCAGCACAGCTAATAGTTTGAAAAAGCTTCAGTTCTGGTTTAATTTACTATGTTCTGGAAGTATACAATTCATGCATTGTTTGCAAATTGTTGAGCTGATTCAATCCGTATACTTGGAGCAACTTGAGATTAACTAAGATTGATGAGGCCTGAGTTAGTGCTGTAATAGCCAATTGGCCGTCTTACAATATTCTTTGGTACTTTATTAGTTGATGAAATGTTGGCAACTGTTTATCACACTGTCGTCGTAAGAATTACACAACAACTGACATTCAACAAGTGACATTCAGACGTTTAGACAGTAAGGTCTACCAGTACTTGCGGTTCACTTCGCTTTATGACAATTAACACTCATAGTTTTCTTGTTTTTTTTTTTTTGTTTTTGTTGTCAATGCACAGCCTTCGTGTCTAAGTCCATATCGCCCCTACGGCAACGATTTGTTTTTGTATGCTGCTTGCTACCTGCCATCAGACTTGAGTTCTTGTTCTGGTTATGGTCAAAGTTGGCAGACGCGTCCATTCTTACGAGTATCTCAACTTGATTTCGTTATATGGCGTAATAGTGACGCGTATCCGTCAGCATTCAACAATAATGACGATATCAAGATGAGCACATACGTTTTTACAGCGTCGTTGTTATTTCCCTTTCTCTCTTTTTAACTATTATATGAGTATCTCTCCAACTGTAAACGAGCATAATAATTTTTTTGTTTATTCGCACAGTTCGACTGATTTTACTTCTTGGGATTCCGTTCGAATGACACAGCTAGAATAATAGAACAAATACAACAGATACAGATGAGCACGCATATCGCATACGCATGGTACTGCTAGGCGCGTGAGCACGAGCACGCCTTACTGTACCAGTTGTAGCTTTGCCTTTATAGCTTTTATTTATTTAACTATTTAGCAGCATATAAAAAACTCATAACAATAGCATATAGCAATATTCGAATAGCAATTCTAATCGAATTTTACATAATGCGAGGCCATTGACGTAAAATGTTGACTTTTTCTTGAGAGTGGTTTCTTTGCGTAAACCCTTAAAATGTTGTTCATTCACTAATTGTGACTTGTCTGCTGCTCTATATATAATATTTCTACGGTGCGTTTACTTCTTCGTATTCTTTATTAGACTACTTCGTTGAGATACTGATTCCACAGAATTGTGCGCCGAAGTAGCGAATTCAACACGATCGCTGGCCCTAGTGAACTTCACATAATGTTGTGCTCCAAATCACAACAATTTCTTCCAACACATTAAATTTTATGTTAACTCAAAAAGCTGACTAACAACTAATAATAAATCACTTAATTAAACTGACTAAAAATGGCCCAATTAGGAGTATTGCCAAGTTATAGGAGCACTACAATCAATGATCGAAAAGGCTATCTTGAGTGCACTTGATGAAATCGATAAACTTGAATTTAGAGACTGGAACTGCTAACATTCCTTTGATTTTATCTAAATAGTATCTGCGATGCCCTCAAAATATGTGAGTCTTTTTTTAAAATACATGTTTCGTTGCACTTGCGTACAGCGCGCATACATATATGTTATGATGTGAAACATCTTTGGTGTCAGTAGAGTTACACACGTATCACGCATCGCGCTCGCATACAGTCAAATTATTTGCCTAACCCAACAATACCTTGTTATTGTAACTGTCTTTTCGGTGTTAACACTCCTGCCTGTCTCTTATTAGTACAAATTTTTATGTTACCTACATTCTATTATTTATTTCATTTATTTATATTACCATCTTTTATAGCCAGAGCAATGAAAACCCTTAGGCTTACCTACAATCTATACGATATCAATATGAGAAACAAAAAGCGCGTAAGTTACTTACAATTGGCATCACAAAACAGAATAGACTGCCTTTAATTTGAAACGATTCAGCAGAATCTATAAAATCTGTAGCGACACCAACGAAGGCAGTCAATGTGGCAGCGACACATCGTCGAGAGCAAGTGTTACTACTACTACTACTATGTCTTATATCCCCTTGTGGGTCCTAGGGCCTCTACAATGCCTACGCGCCATCGCGTGCCGTTTCTGGAAATGTGCCTCAGCACTTCCCAACTTTTTCCCAGTTGCGGTGCTTCCTTTTCAACTGTTCTGCGCCAGGTACTCCTAGGACCGCCGCGTAACCTTCCATCCTGAGTTAGGTTAGCTAGGTCACTTGGTTAGCTATGGGCATGTCACCCTTTCGGAGCAAGTGCTGGTTCCGAGGGAAGTCTTCAGCTGCCAACATATTTACAACACTACACAAGCTGAAGTGACGCTTATTAAGCGCGTTAAAACCAAAACAAAGAGATAGTCAAAATTAAGTATGCTTAATATACATTGCTCTAAAGTAATTTATTCTATGGTAAAATCAACGCCATAAATTTGAATGAGAACTCTGTGCATACCCTGTGTACATGTTAATTAGTGGAAAAAAACTCCACCCCAGGATCACCTGCCGGGTCCAAAATATAAAAAAAAACCGAGTAAAGCTCGAACAGAACTCAAGGTAAAGAAATTGAGATCCATAGCCCTTATCGATGCGCAGCACAAGCGTTTCTAACAAATGCACAAGCGTTTTCATATATATATATAGATAATTTAATGTATACGCATTGCCACCCGATATCCTCAGTTCTTTGCATAAAAAATATAAAATAGTAGATGAGCAGCATTAAAACCAAATTGTTGCACTTCTGCTTTATGTATGGCATATTCATATGACTAACGTGCTGACTAATTGTAAGGAACACTAAAAACTAAGCAGTTTTCCGGCCTCAGCATTTTATGATAGGAAAGATAGGCAGGCGTAGATCGCACGACAGACACCACACGCAGCAGTGTAACATCGCCAGTTACAAACGACGAGAAGCGCGGGCACATCACTGCTAATTGGCATGAGCTTCAACTTATGTGTGGATGTGTGTGTTCGCCGACAAGATTTTATTGACGCATTTATTGAGCAAGCGAACGAGCACTATCAAATTTTTACGATTGCGCGGCGCTGCTGGTGTGAGAACACCGCTCTGAATTTATATCGAGACAGCGTCTAAAGAACCAAAATCGTTATCGAAACCATAACGCAAACACAGCGCCATTGAATGAATGCGCCTATTAAAAACATCAAATTCATGTTCGCTAATTGATTTTGGATTGTATGGAGAGAAGCAATTTTCGCCGATAAAAAAGCGTTGAGCGTTAGATAAAAAAAAATAAAAAAAATTCAAAAAAAATAAATAAAGATGCATCATTTAGCCTATGGAACTAATATGTGTGGTTTATTTAGGCAATAAATCCATAGGTTTTTGTGTGTTTTTATATGATTTTTTATTTTATTATTTTTCTTTCATAGTTGTTAGTTTAATAGAGACACGCGCGACACATCGTGAATGAGCGTTCGTTGCTTGAGTCTTTTGATTTGAGCGCATCTTTTCATTATTCATGCTTACACGAAATACACAAATTCTGTCTGCCATCTGCGTATTTTTGGGAAAGTTTTCATTCATATGTGTTTGCGTATGATATGTTTGTGAAAGGAAGTAATTTGTATGCAAACTAAGTGGTCTTTTCTTCATCATATGCAATAGTTATCAATAGTAACTGAATAGACAGAAAGACAACTATTTAATCGGTTCGCAGGAAATACACTTGAAAAGTAAACGTTTAAAAAATGAACTTATTAGTGTTTACATCTCTACACATTTACGAATTTCCTTTCTAAACGCAAATCTAGATCATGAATATGAATACAATCTAGCATGAAGGTGTTCCAATTGGTGTTACATCATTTCATTTGCGAGTAGCGGCACGCTTCAACTTCGCTAGAGCTCATACTCATTAGTGAGCGCACTCACTCTTTTCGCAAATATGCGCTCACAATCTTTTTGCAAACAGCTCACGAACACAAACACAAAAATGGAGAAGAAGCAGAATAGCAGAAACAACAAAAAAAAGGTGCGTAACTTTTTGTGCTTGGTCTTGGACTGGTTTTGCAAAAATTTAATCCTAAGAAAAAAACATATTTTACTTCAAAAAATAAAATATAGATATAGCCCCTGACACTCAGAGACAACGTAGCATTCTATAGGTGATACAATTTTTTAAAATCCAATTAGTAGTTTCGAAGATTATCTCTAACATCCAAAACGTTCTTACGTATACGCTCAGCGTAATGCATATATGCCTATATTTTGTGCATGTCTACATAGCTTGAATATCTTTTCCCAAAGTTTGTATTTAAAAACGGAAAGAACTTTCCGATTTCTTGGTAATTATTTTATTTTTTATGTGTTTTTATTTAATTTATTACTTTATTTATTTTTTGTATATGGTAGGTAAGCTGCATTTCCTGTAAGTTGCTTTTTCTAACTTTTCGATTTGTGTGCTTTGTATTTGTATCAAAGCAATATTTATGCCTCAAGCATTGTCAATGCGATTTGTCACTGGCCAATTGGCTTTCATATACTCGTAAAGCGCAGAAGAAATGTTGTGCACTTGTTGCCATTGACACTTGAGGCGTTGGTTACCACGTTGGCTGCTTGGCATTGCCCAAAAGCCATGCAGTTCTGTGCAGTTAGAATCAAATGCTGCTGCTGCTGTTTGCAATTTATAAATGAAATAAATTCAATTGGCTTGTTTGCAACCGAGGCAAACTATTTGACCGCTTCGAGTTGATTCGACTCGAGTCGAGTCGTGGCGAAGCCCGCGCAACTGGATGCGCGCATTTACAGTTGGCAGCCAACAAACGTTGCAATACCATAAATTCTTACGGCAATACAAGTCGCTAAGCAGCAGCTACAGTTTCTCAACTGCGTAACAATAAATTCTCAATGCAAAAAAAAAAACAACAACAAAAATATTATAAAAAAAAAAGAATACCTCAGCTAAGCAATGTATCCGTATCTGCATCTGTGTTTCAGCTGACTGCATTCGCAACATTGACTTTGGCTTTGGCTGCAGAATTTGTTATTTGAATTTTGAAAATTATGGCCACAAATTTGTTTTATTGCCAAAGTCAAGGCGTGCAATCATTAAATGCAACAGCGTGAGGTCTGCGCCAGCAGCAACAACAGCAGAACCACTGGCGTCGGCATCACCGGTGTGCACCTGAGCAACAAACGTTCGAGCAAAAACTTGCGCCAAATCAGTGCCGCTTGATGTGTCGTCGTCGTCGTCGTCGTCTTCGTCGTTGCATGCCGCTGCGATTGCCATCGCCTGAGTTATGTTTTTTTGCACTAAAATGCGCTACGACTAACTTAAATATGAGCACATCATTAGCCTAAAATTGTTAGTTCTATGCGATTAGAGCAGACCGACACGACTCAACTACACAGCACTCTAATCTACTCAAAACGACTTCAATACACACCACTCAGCTCTACTGCACGCGATTCACGGTTCGACTCGACTCGATTCGGTTTGACTTTGTTCGGTTTGGTTCGGTTCGGTTCGGTTCGGTTCGGTTCGGTTCGATTCAACTCTCAGCTTTCCCCGTCTGCTCTGCTCACTGCATCACTCTGCTTAAACGCCTTTTGGCGCTACAGTTAGCACGCGGCTCGGCTCGATAGTAGTCGACTTTAATCCATGTAATCGCTGACTTAAGCTTCGTTCAACCATCCATCCAACCATTCATCTAACTCTCTGTCTGTATTTGCATCCATTACAAGTCTTACGGCCGTCATTATTTCTCAGCGCGCAGTTTGTTTGCAGCTTCGCTTTGGCCTAACACGTGCACAAATTATAGGATTCTCATATGCTTTTGCAACACTGTGCTACCTATCATAGATACAATTGTATTAGTATGAGGAAAAATTTCGCGGCCTTTTTAAATGAAAATTCATATCATTTTTTTTTTCATATACGAGTATATCAAAATTACATTTTATTAAGTTGTATATTGTCCATTTTGATTGACAACAAATACTTGACCAACACCGTTATTCCATTGAATGGCATGGATGATGGATGCACTCGTTCCATAAGGCGTGACCATATTTGTTGGCATTTGGCTTGCGAAACGGTGCCTTTTCTAAGCATTCTGAGCACTTGTAGGAGCCTTCATCATCTAGGCTTGTGTTAATAGAAGTATCAATCTTTGGTAACTTCGTAGCAGATTGGCGGGCCACCCTTTTGCAAGCCTGTCTCAAACGATGCACTCGAAGTTGACGTCCTCATCCGTCCGATCCGAGAGCTCTCCTTTGTGATGATGTGCATAGATCAATTATCTCTGGCTCCTTCTTTGGATACTATGATGCAAACTTTATGGAATCGTTGAGTGCAATTGCATTCCTTCAAGTTGTAGGAATGAAATTCGTTGCATTTCTCATACTAATTTTCCTCAATTTCTGTTTTCTTTTTCTTGCATTTTTAAAAATACTTAAAAATTATCGCCCACTTTGATCGGAACTTTTTCACTTTTTCGATTCTTGATTTTAGATTTTCGATTTGAATTTTTTAGTTGGTAATTCTATCATAATCCTGTATATTTTTGGTTAACTTCATCTATATTTTGTACTATAAAACCAATAAAATTATATTTTAAAATCCCCAAACCAATGGCATTTTATTTTCTTTATTTTAACACAGAGATATATTGGTAAATTTTATATTGGTAGCGGATATTAAAAAAAGAGTGTGTCTGTTCATCTTAGACTTTTTTTTTATTAAAATATCATCAATCGTCCTTGTTAACTGCAGGCGCAATGAGTTTTATGCAAATACGGCAAAAGCTACGAACAGCAGCAGCAAATTCAAGCCATGTGGCGTGCGGCAACAGCAGTTACAACAACAACAACAACAACATAAACACAAACAACTAATAAAGCGACGGAAGAAAATATTTGAACAAATTTGTTTATGGCCGCGTGCCGTTTTCATCTCAGTCAGTCTTTGTTTGTGTGTGTGTGTGTGTGTGTGTGTGTGTGTGTGTGAGTGTGTGTGTGGTTACAACATGGCAATCAGATTACAGCTGTGAAGTTAGTGGGGCTCTGTGTCGGAGCTGGATAAACTGGCAACCTTGCCGCGTGTCATTTTCATAACACCAAATAAAAGAAAAACATTTTTTAAAAAAGCCGGAAAATGACAACGACAACAACAACAATAAGAACAACAACAAAATTAGAGTCAAACAACAAATCTTGTTAGACTGAACTGCTTGTATGGCTGAATGTGCCTGTGTGTGTGTGTGTGTGTGTCTGTGTTTTGGTTTTTGTTTTGCATTTTCCTCTTTGTGAGAAAAATTATGTTCAATATCAATTTCGCGTAGACACATGCCCGCCGACACGCAATACCAGCGTACAACTCGAACTTGGCCATGGCCATGGACTTGCCACTGTTACCGTTGTTGCCACCGTCAGCGCCATCGCTGCTCGTCGTTGTGGTCGTCTGCTGGGTTCTCTTACTAACCACTTAAATAACAAAATTAATTGAATGTGAGATGGCTGTACAACAACAACAACAACACCATCAACATGCGGAGCATGCTTAACTTATATATCGTAGGCAATTATTTAGAGTAGGACAGACGACGATCGCCGCATACGTTGTATCCAAGCTGATATTTACACACACACACACTTACACACACATACACACGACCAATGACAACGGCTAAGCGCGGGGACCCAATAGAAAATGAATAGAAACCAAAACCAAAAGCAGGAGGAGGGCGGCATAAGCACCGCATAATGTAGAGGATGCCTTCAAGGTGAGCTCTAAAACTGCGAGGTCACCAAGGCAACCGGCACAGACGAAGAAAATGAATGAGGAATCAAGAGCAAGTTCACCAACTAGAGCTCAGAAGGAAGAAAATGGCGCGAGCATCGAGCGTGATGCTACATGTCTAAATTCTGCGCTTGCGGACATGAAGACACGCCTCGACGAACTTGTCGCAATTTTCAATGATAAGGAAAAGAGGCATATCAACCAGGCGATGCTGGATAAGATAATGGCTAATCTCGAAGGTACGCGATGGAAAGGGGTACCAAGCAATACTGCCTTGTAATGAACCTAGACATTAAAAATTCCTTTAACTCGGCGAGGTGGGACAAGGTGTTGAAAGCTCTCGGTTCCCTTCGGGTCCCTAACTACCTTATTGATATCATAAGGAGCTACTTCAGCGAACGCATACTTCTGTACAACACAGACGAGGGCGTCACACAGTTTAATGTAACCGGAGGCGTCCCGCAGGGATCGGTCCTAGGATCCACTCTGTGGAACATTATGTACGATGGAGTGCTAAAACAAGCTTTGCCGAGTGATGTCAAGATTGTTGGATTTGCTGACGACATTGCCATTGTGGGAGTAGCCAAAACAATCAGCGAGGAGCGATCGTGCAACGGTGCCATATCTGTGGTCTACCAGTGGCTACGGACGTCCGGGCTGCTGCTGGCTGAACACAAGACGGAAGCCGTGCTCATCAGTAGTCGGAAAAGAGTGGAACAGGCTCGGGTGCAAGTAGGCGAAACTGTCATCGTGTCAAAGAGGTCCATTAAATACCTCGGGGTGTTGGTGGATACGCGGCTATGTTTTAAGGAGCACCTTGCGTATGCAAACCAAAAGGCCGCTGCGGCGTGCAGAGCCCTAAGCAGGATCATGGCCAACTCTCGTGGACCCCGGCAAGGACGACGGATGTTACTCGAAGGGGTAACTAAATCTATAATGTTGTATGGAGCCCCAATCTGGGCTAAGGCTATGGCCATAAGGAGCTATCGCAGAGGACTCGACTCCACATACCGCTTGGCGGCCTTAAGGGTATGCAGCGCCTTCCGTACGATTTCAGAAGATGCTGCTCTTGTCATTGCAGGGATGATACCGATTGACATCCTAGTGGAGGAGGCTTCAGAGATCCACGACGAGGTTCAGCAGACGGGCGCGATGAGAGAGGTCGCACGAGCGCAAGCAAGAACGCGAGGCTGAGCAAAGTGGGAACACAGATGGAACTGCTTAATAAATGGGCGTTGGACGAATCGGATCATCCCAAGTCTGGATGTTTGGCTGGACAGGAAGTATGGGGAGGTCAACTTTCATCTCACCCAGCTCCTCAGTGGACATGGATGCTTTAGGGCATATCTGTACCGTTTTAAGCACGCAACCGATCCGTACTGTCCCACACCTCGCAAGAGGGACAGTACTGCGACAGGTTCAAAGAGGGTAGAAGACAAATGGAAACGACACTGGGGGTAACCCTAACATATAGGAATTTAGTTGCCCTAATGGTGTCGAGCGAGCAATGCTAGAGGGCGGTGAGCAACTTCGCGGCATCGACAATGACGACACTGAGGTCACTAGAGCGGTCCCGGCGTAATGAAGAAGCCGGTTAATAGCCGGAACCATACCCCGTGATGCAATGCCACGCGGCGGTTCCGCGGGGTCATGGTTACATCTATTTTTTTAACATTACTTTATTTCTGATGTCTTAACTCTCTAATCTGTTATCCTAATACTGTCTGTATACTATCCATATCTTATAACGAATTAAAAAAAACAAAAAAAAACACACACACACACAGCTTAAATGTTTATTTTTGGCTCGCTTGTTGCAGGAAGTCATTATTGCGTGTACATTATAGACTCAAGACGTTTGTAGTCATTGAGCCTTACGTAGCGTAGACGTAACGTTTTGTTGGTGTTGTTTTTTTTGTAGGGCAGTCTGTCTGTTTAATACCGCAGCGCACTTAAAATTAGGTTATACGAGTAGTGAAATGAGTCTATGAGAAAAGCTTAAATTCTATATTTACAGGCATTCGCGGCTTGAGCAATTTTTATTTATTTATTTTTTTTTGCCTCTAAATTGCTTACAAAATTTTAATTACAAATAACAGAATAAACCAGTGTTAAAACAGTGGAGTGCCACTTTATTTAAATCTCATTACATATATCTGTTTACAACGCAGAATTGCTAAAATGACCCAATCATGAGAGGAATGACGTGGCGTGACGTTTCATTTCTATTGTTCCAACTTACAATTCTCTTTTTTTTTACATTTCTGTGTGTCATTTCCTTGTAGTTGTGTTTGTGATAACTTTTAACGATTATACGCCACCAATACCTAACTGCTTTTATGAAAAAGTATATTGTGCACGTCTGCAAACGTAAACCTGGCGAATGATTCATTTTTTATCAAAATCGGTTGTATGGTTTAGGCGTAAAATTATGGTAAAAAAATTTCTTGGCATATTTATATGTACATCCATCCTACAATATTTAATTGTAATAGCGACAACTGTTCCTTGGCAGTGGGCTTCACAATAACTAATTCACAGAATAGGCTGTCTCCAAAATATATTAGAAAACTGTTATTTTTGAAACATTTAAAAGAAAAAGTTGTCTTAGCATTCCCAAAAACAGCAATAAATAAATTAAATTATAATACGGTGGCTATCGAGATGCTATGGGGTGGCTTATGGATTATGATTGAGGTCATGAAATAACCTGAACTGACTAATTTGTGCTATAACATAAATGATTAAAGGCTTCCAGGACTTTTTTATCAATCTATAGTCTTTATTTGCTACTATCGTCAGCCGATATCCAGCGAATTTTATAATGACTGTTGTGTTGACTCCCCACAAGTAGTTATTTTGTAGATTCTTACTCATCTATTCGAAATCCTTTGTTTAAATATTTTATTGCCGATTTATTTGAAATCGATGTAGCTATCCCAGCACTTTATCCCATATGCTCCTGTTTCTCAAGTGAAGAGATTTTTGAATGATGGGAGAGAACAACATTAAGAAAGATGTTTGGACCAAGGGAATCCTGTTGAAAAATGTCAATTTTCCCATTGCATCCAATATTATATTATCATGGATAAATACAAGAAACTCATTATGGCATAAAAAAAACAAAAAAAAAGTTGGTTGCGTTTGGACTAATTTTTTAGTTGGTTCTGTCCTGATAAGTAATATTATGAAATGTGACACTGGCAATAATTTTCGTGAAATTTTAAAAAAGAAAATGAACGTAATATAACCGGAACAAACAAAGTTTCATGTACAGAATAGGTGCATCTTCAGGGCTTCGCCTTCATCGAGTAATGCGATCATTCTCGATCCGACTAGCGTAACGCTTCCTCCACAGCTACGTACGACGCCTCGCCAATTTCAGTTGCCTGGATTAATTTATCTACACCCGCAAGCGCATAACGCAAGGCTTGCAAGGAGCTGGCGTATAACATTTTCTGTTTGATAGTGGCTGTTTCGGGGCACCACGCCATAAGAACCAATTTCTCTTTGGTCGAATCTTCATCTGTGCCCTCGCAGTGATGTTTATACTCGAAGTCAAATATACCATAGCGGCAAACCTTGGGTCCACCTTTCTGTAGATCCGACAAGTACGAATTGTAGTCACAGCCACGTTGCCCAATCGACTCAACGTCGATCTGCCGTTCATTCTTTATGTATAGGATAACGTATCGAAATTTTTTCTCCTTTCTTATGAGGTCAAAATTGTGAATGACACGGTCGGAGACCGCAATTCCGGAAGCCATTACAGACATTTTTGAGTTGCTCCTTATATCAAAATATACTGAATTTTTAGTTTTAATTGTTTAGAATACGACACTCGAGCTGGAACTTTTTCGAATGGATTTATTGAATTGTGTCTGACGTACAAATGGAAATTTTTAAAGCTTACTGAGATCGAAATCGAATACAATAATTTTCTTTTTTTTTTAAGTGAATACGTCTTGATTTTCAGTTATATTTTTTTTTTATTCATGTTGTAGGCAGCAGTAGTGCCCCAAATTTGTATGGCGTAGCGCCAAGCAGGTGGCACTACTTTCAGATAGATGAGCCTTTTATTAGTTAAAGATAACTTATTCGATGGGCGGAGGAGCCACTCCAGTTTCTTGAGCTTTTGGTAGCAGCGCGCTGTAACTACCTTAATGTGTGCACGCCAGGTAAGACGCTTATCCAGGATCAAACCGAGATACCGGATTTGCTCCATTTGCGGAATGATTCTTGTGTTGTAAGTCACAACCGGACAGACGCCTTGCCCTAATGTGAAGGTGCAGTGAGCTGATTTCTCAGAGTTTATGGCTATATTCCAGCGCCTGGCCCATGAGTGGAATCTATCCAGGTAGCTGGACAATTTCTCAGCAGCTTCGTTCAGAGAGGCAGAGTTGAATATAACTGCCGTATCGCCCGCGTAAGTAGCAATAATCGAATGCTCATCTCTAGTTGTAGGCATATCAGACGTATATAAGGAGTATAGGACCGGAGCTAAGACACTCCCCTGAGGGACACCGGCTCTCATGTGCCTGATGATGGAAATTTTGTCTCTTACTGCCACAGAGAAGGTTCGTCGTTGAAGAAAGCTTTGCATTAGTAAAAACTGTTTGCCAGGCAGGAGTAATTTTAATTTATGCAGAAGTCCATCGATCCATACCCTATCGAATGCTTGTATGACATCTAGGAAGACTGCAGAGGAATACTGTTTTATCTCAAATGCAGTAAGTATGTGATTAACGACTCGATGCAGTTGTTCGGGAGTGCCATGCTGTGATCTAAATCCAAATTGGTGATCAGGAATGGCTTCTTGAATACCCCGTACTGCCAACAATCTACTCAAAAATATTCTTTCAAAAATTTTGGAAAAAGTTGGAAGCAGGCTTATGGGCCTATATGATGTGACACGGTTCTCCGCAGTACCAGGTTTAGGTATCATGGATATCGTTGCACACTTCCACTGTGTGGGAAAATGGCAGATCCGCAGCATGCTGTTGAACAGCCACGTAGGAACAACACGTGGGAGGGCTTTCACCACCTTGTTGTCAATATAGTCATGTCCGGGGCACTTCTTAGATTTCAGTCTCTGAATTTGAGTCGCAACCTCTTCAGGGGTGACATGTTTAGTTGAGCTGTGGTCTAATATACATCTCGATAGGACTTCGTCTGTTTCCTCAACGTCTCCAGGGTCAGCCAGGCTAAAAGGCGTGAACCGGCTCTCCAACTCATTAGCAAATGCTTCTGCTTTCTCGGTCTCCGTACGCAGCCACTGGTTTAGAAGCCCACGAATTGGAACATGTCTGTGAGGCTGTTGTTTGATGCACTTGGTGGCACGCCATAGATTGAAGCCAGACTTTTTCATTGGATCCGCATTAGCCAACAGATTGTTAAAATGTTCCGATCGCACAGCTTGCATTACATGCCTCAGTTCTCGGGCAGCTCTCCTCCATGCAGCCAAGTCAAATTCATTCCGTGATCTCATATAGTGACGTCGTAGCCTGCGTTTATATCTCACCAACTCCAGAACCTCAGG